>LOJH01003340.1:0-39346 GCA_001685095.1 Ellobius talpinus | reverse complement strand
GGGGGGGAGACGGTGAGGGCGGCGCTTTGCTGCCCTCTCCAGAGCGCGCCAAGTACCCGGGCTGAGGCTGAGTCTCCCTGGACCCCGAAGCTGAGCTACGGCAGCGAGCTTAAGTGGGCTGGGGAAAGGAGAGTGGCTCAGGGCTCTTGTGGCTTTCGACTTTGCAAGACCTATGTGGGTTTGGTCCCAGTGCCACTTGGAAGTTCAAGTTTAGGAACCGTTTTTCAGCTCCCGCGGCTTTGGGCAGTTTGTCTGTGGTACCCACCCACTAGCTGTTCTGACCCGGGTCCTGTCTGGGGTGATAGGTACTTTTCTCTTGTCATGGCCACAATGGGATGGCACGGACCGGGCTCAGAGTCTGACTGGCAAGGTCCAGAGCAAGCCTCAGTGTGATCTGACCCTTTCCTCTCTTTCTTTCTCTCTCCCTCTCTGCCCCTGCTCACTTTTTCAGGTTAGCTTTATACGTCTACGAATATTTACTGCACGTAGGAGCACAGAAATCTGCACAGACCTTCTTATCAGAGGTGAGTGGGACTCCTCAGCATCCAGTTTCTTGACACCCCCTCCTCCCCACTATTCTTAGAGCCTTTGTTTTCAGGAGCAGCCACTGTGGCCACCATTTTGAATTTTTATCACCTTTTGGCATTTATTGTTAGTTGGTCTTCACAGCCTTTTGGCTGGGGAAGGCCCTGCGGCCCCCTCCTTTCTGCCCCTCTAAGCTGCCTCTGCCCCCTCTTTTCTAGATTCGATGGGAAAAAAACATCACACTGGGAGAACCTCCTGGGTTTCTGCACTCGTGGTGGTGGTAAGTTTGTGTGATAGTTTTGTGTGTGTTTTGTTCTGTGGCCCGGGTCCCGGTGAACAAAGACGGGGCCTGGGGCAGACCTTTCTACCCTCGGCTTCTGCTTTCCACGGAGCAGGACACCTCTGGGTGCTCTGATCAGCTTTGGCGAGGAAGCACCGGCAGAAGAGGCTGCAGCCTGAAGTTTTTGCTGGTGTTTCTCTGCCCGTGGGGAGCTGACAAAATTTTGCTGTGCTGGGGTAGAACCTGTGTTACTTTTCCCTCTCACTCCGGGGCACTAGGCAGGGGGCTTGGAACGAGTTAGAAGGGTTTTTGTCAATCCTGCATGCTGCTTTAATTAGAGGAGTGGGGGCAGGGCGGGGGCAGGGGACACCAGGTCTGTTCTGCAACTGGCCTGTCCCTTAGGTTTTGTTCCGTACACACCAAACCTTGAGAGACATCGACTGGGCCTTTTCCAGGGACCCTGAGAAAAGCAAGAAGGCCTGCACTTCCTGTAGAGACACTGATTCAGACTGACTGGACCTTCCTTTCCTCTGGCTTCCCCACCCCCCAGCATCCCTGCAACCACAAAGCCTTATTTTACCGAGAACCTTAACCAGCCAGAGGTGGCCTGGCAGGATGCCTGCAGCTTGTTGGGGGCTGGCTCTCCTTATCTGTGACCCTCTCTCCAGGCCCAAGCAGCCTGTGGTCTTTTCTGCAGGCGGGAGGGAAGCTTAGGGTCAAAGCCTGAAGCAAGTTGTCCTGAGTGTGTGACCTGGGTGCTTTGTGGGACTGATCAGTGGAGTCTTTCCCGTCCTGTTGAAAAGGAAAAGGAGCAGGATGGCTTCAGATGGTGTAGTTGAGGCAGTCACAGTGCTGGGATGTTAGCATTTACCTGGCTGCCAGCTCAGGTTACTGTTTCAAGTCTCTTTGAACAGTAGGAGGATGAAGTGTCTGTTCTAACTTGTGCAGAGAAAATGAGTTTTTAATGACTTCTGCCAGCCAGCCTCCCAACTGCCTGGTTGGAGGAGGCGGCTGGTGTGGCGCAAGGATTCCACCTGCGGGAGTGGGTGATAGGTTGGCTGTGGCTGGCTTTGGAGGCGAGTGTGTGGATGGCATTGGCAGGTCTGATGGCCCTGGATCTTGTAGGAACTTGGGCATGGGAGTGAGAGTTATTCTGAAGGTGCTTGCAGTCTTGGCTGTGTGTGGTGCTCTAGGGGGCAGTTGTGGAGGAGGAAAGAGTGGCCCCAGCCTCCCTCTGCAGCTATGCAAGACCTGGTTTTCCTGTTGCTCCTGGGGTCTGTCCTTGTTCCGGGAATGGAAGGCTTGTTGTGCTGGGGCTCAGGTTGTGGTGGCTGTGAGCAGTTGTAGTCTGGATTGTTAGAGTTCTCACTCTGTGTGTGCTTTGACACTGTACAAATGCTGGCTGTTTTCCGGGCTCCGATTGGGTGGGGTGGGTTTTGTTATAGGCACACCTTGAGGGTGGTGCTTGCCTGGTGGCAATGAAGCTTGCTGGGATGGGATTGCCAGAACCGCCCTGCAAGTCAGATCAGACCTCAGTTCCAGTGTCCACTGTGCCCTTCAAGCTGGTTCTGGCTGGGTCTTGGTTCTGGAATAGAGTATCTCTAAGGCCCTGTGTTTGTAGAGCACTCTATAGTCACTTATGTTTCTGTTCTTGTGAATATGGAATGTTGGAGTGACCATATAGAATTACAAAGAGTCTGGAGTGCTGTGTGCCACCCCCACTCCCCAATTCTGTACTAAACAGCGCTGTCTGAAGAGTCCCTTGGGCTCAGTGAGAGAGGATAAGATGCTTGGTTGTCATAGCCTCCCTTCCTCTCTGAGTCACAGACAAGTATTCTTCGGTGGGTGGGATTAGATTAGGAACCCATAAGGTTCCCTTCATTACTGGAGTCACCCAGATTTCTGTGCAGATGAATCATAGTTGTGCCCTGACTTTGCCAGCTTAACCTTTTTACAATATACTGTGGCCATTTTGGTTTGGGGTGGAAAGGACGCGGATGAGACGGGCAGGCTCTCCCTCCAGGTTCCGGTGTGGACACCCTTGGGTGGGTTGTGCTGACCTTTCCAGACTCTAGTGTCTACTAACCACAAAGCTGTGTCACTGAGGTGAGGCGCCCAATATGGAGGAGCTGCCAGGCGAGGTTGGATCTACTTGTCTTAGGGGCTCAGTTTGTCCAGTGAGTGCTGTAAGGTAGGATGGAGCCTTCAGGAGACCTGGTGCTGTACCATGTACTCTGTGCTTCCCGTTGTGTACGCAAGTAATAATTGGTAACCTGATCTTACTTTGTTTTTCTATTTGCAGTGTATTTTGGGACCTTTACTGTGCAGCTCCTGAAAGGAGAGACACTTGTGAACATTCAAGTGAAGCAAAAGCCTTTCATGATTATGTGAGTAACAAATTTTTAATCCTGGCAATAATTACAGGGTTGGATGGCTCTAACTTCTTAGTATCAAAAGCAAGTGCACAGCCAACTGGCAGTGGTCTTTATTTTCTCCTTGCCTCCCTTCCCCTTCTCCTGCCCACCTCCCTTCCTTCTGCCTGCCTCCCTGTACCTTCCTCCCCGATGTTTGAAGTTGTGGGGCAGTATTCATCACCCAGAGAAAGAAATGGTGTTTGAAGGCTCAGAGTCATGTGCGGTTTGGTTGACAGTTAGCTGGGAGGGGATTGAGCCTGGTTGGTGTTGGCTTAAGAAAAGTGACCACAACCAAAAAGACAGAAAGGAAATGTGAAATTTTTGTTTTGGACTCAAAGGGGTGGCTGAATAACAGTTCTGTGGAATGGACTTTAGCTCTACTTTTAGCACTATTTTTCAGAGAGCTGTCTAGAGCAGTCTTTCAGTGTGTTATATATGCACATACAGTGTGGGGTGTATATGTACACACACTGTGGGATGTGTTGTTTGTCACATACAGTGTGGGGTGTATATGTGTATACACAGTGGGTTGTATATACATACAGTGTGGGGTCTATATCTGCATACATTGTGGGGTGTATATATCACTGTGGGGTTTATGTGTGCACACAGTGTGGGGTGTATATGTCACGCACTGTGGGGTTTATGTGTGTACACAGTGTGAGGTATATATGTGCACTCAGTGTAGGGTGTATATGCACAGAGTGTAGGGCATATATGTGCACACAGTGTATGTATGGTGTATATGTTACACACAGTATGGGGTGTATATGTGCACACAGTGTGGACTCTGCTCAGGTGATGGGTACTATGAAGTGCTAAGTTCACTCACCATCTTTTGCCCGAATACTCTTTTTTTAGGTTACATTTATCGGCGTTCATGTGTGTGCACATTTGAGTTGGGTGTATGTGTGACAGGTAGCTTGGTAATGGAGGTCAGAGGACAACTTGTGGGTCTGCATTCTTTCTCCCACCATGTGGGGCCTGTGGTTCAAACACAGGTCCTCAGGTTTGGTGGCAGGCACTGTTACTGTCTCACCAATCTTGACAGCCCACAGGGGTTCAGGGCAGGGATGGGACAGACAACGTCTTGCGCCGTATTTTAGGTTGGCCTTAGAACTCAGTATGTAGATCAATTTGGCCTTGAATTTTTAGCAGTCCTACCTCAGCGTTCCAAGTGCTGAGATTATAGCCACCATGGCCAGCTCAATTTTTTCCTTTGAAAGTAGTTAATTTTACCAGGCCATAGGGTCTTTTGCCCTGGTGTTGGTTATCTACCTGGTTAAATTTAAGGTCCATGAAACCATTACAGGGAAGGTATCTGTGATATTCATTTTCCATGGGTATATGGTTTTTTATTTTAAATGCATACTGTACCAACCTAGGTTGGATGGGCCAGACTTTATGGTCTGATGAAATGGGTGGTTAGGATCTGTCAGGTTATGAAGGATGGAGTGAGGAAAGAGAGGTACCTGGATGTCTTCCACCACTTCCAACTTTTACTTCCAGTAGGCACTGCACATTGAGCGTGTACAGATGTTTGTGGCACACATGTGCACGGTCCTCACATTCTAGGTATGGGAATGATGAATGGCATCAGGTTCGTTCTTGGTCTGGTCATTTGCCTCTTCTGGTTGCTAATTTTGAAACTGGTCTAGAAGACCAAATCCCATCTGGGTGAGTTCCGTAGATGGTCAGATTCGATGCCATGGCTATTGTCATGGTGAAAATGGGTCCTGTAACAAGAGTCAGAGACTGAGCTCACCGACCTCCTGAGTGGTTAGTGCAGTGGGCTTTTGTTGTGAAAGAAAAGCGAATGCCCCTGGAGTCGAATGCTCAGGAATGTGACGAGTTCATGTGTCCTCTCCAGGGCTGAGAAAGAGAAGCTGGTGAGTGGTCCTTCTAGCTTGTTCAACTTTTTGCTGTACAGGGAGAGGTGACTGCTTCACTTGTCATGACATGGTTCTGGGACCAAAAGTGGCAATGATGATCAGAGGGCTGAATTTCTGAGCTGGGTCTTGCCCAACGCTGAGTGGTCCATCAGCCAGCGAACTTGACCGTCCCCTTCTACCTTGCAGAAAGCTTGCCCCCCTGCCCCCACTAAATAACTACAAATGGCCAAACCTATGTTGTTAGTCTCTGACTACATTGCAGATGGTTTCATTTTAGGGAAGAAGGCGGGATAGTAGTACCTGTTTCAAAATCCCGTCCCCATGCCAGGAATTAAAGTCAGGGCCCCGCATGTACCTGGCAAGTGTTCTGTCACTGAGTTCCACCTTCTAATTCCACAAGCCAGTTTTTGATAGACACTTAGGATTTTCAGTCAGTTTTGGTGCTCTAGTAAGTAGCATTGAGATTTTCTCCAACAAGTTGTGGTTTTGCATCTCAAAGCAAGATGGCAGCGGTACTGATGGGTCAGTTAGCAGTCAGTGACTGTTAGGAATGGCAGTAGAGTCCTGCAGATTGCTGAGGTTGGCATGACATTTAGAAGATGCTGCTAAAGAGATGAGGTCATACTAGTTGGGGGCTCATGATTCATAGGTTTGCAGCTCAAGTCCTTTTTTACTTAAATTGGGATCAATCTGATGAGTCTTGTGACCTGAGTTAGGTCACAAGGGAGATGGAACAATGTGATTGAATGAAGATGTTTTTTACTGTACTCCCCCCAGCCGTGGTCTCACTCTGTAGAGCAGGCTGACCTAGAACTCAGAGAGATCTGCCTGCCTCTGCCTCTTGTTAGGATTAAAGGCGTGCATCACCATGCCCTGCTTTATAAGTGGATACTTGGAAGTAGTTAAGGATAACATTCAGTTGGAAGGGTGGTAGCAGAGGAATACCTGGTAAATGAAGAAATGCCCATTAGTCTGGAGTTGTAGAGGGCTTGTCTAGCTGTTGTAAGGCCCTAGGATTTTCCCCAGCACTGCAAAAAGAAGGAAGAGATACCAACGGCTTATAGTTGCTTTTCTGTTTATCCTTATGTCTTCATCTAGTTTTTCTATTCTTGTGTCTCTCATTGGGTTAGCTAGAGTGCTGGGGATTGAACTCAGGTGTGTCTCTTACCTGCAGAGCCATCTTTCTGGCCCCCAGTAGCTCCTTCTGGTCTTCCCCTTGGCTAGAATGTAGTTTTCTCTGTTTACCCAAATCCTATCTGTCGGTGTGTGAGACTGGATCTCCCTGTGTTATAATTCTCAAGTCTCCCGCCTCGGCTTCCTGAGTAGCAGGGGTTATAGACATCTGCCACCATGCACACAGCTTGCAAGCACACCTACGATCAGTGTCTACATTTGGTGATCATTCCACTTCAGTGTCTGTAAAGGCCACCTATGCTCTATGTCAGCACTTGCCGTGTATTGGGCAGTGTACTAATTATGCACTCGCTTGTTTACTCTGCCATTGACCCTGTTGGAGGAAGCATGTTGCTAGCTCCGTCTTATAGATGAAGAAACTTGAAATTATCTGGCGCGAGTGAGAAGGAAACACGGAACACACAACAAACCCTCTTAGGAGTTTATTAGAGGGGGTGTGTACAGGCCTGGTGAAGGTCAGTGGACAGAGAGAGAGACAGAGAGAGAGGGAGAGAGAGACAGAGAGACAGTGAGAAAGAGATAGAGCACATGTGAGCGCTAGCTAGTGCACCCTGTAGGTGGTGCCTCCAGCTTTTAAGGGTTGCCTAGTGCATGCGCTGTAGGGGGATGGCATGGTATGATGGAGGAGCTCACACATGTGTGCAAGGGCTCACGCAGCTGCATCATATGTAGATGATGCAACCATGCTGCACGTGTGTCACACGGGGTCTTTTAAGATTTCTGGGGCCAGTAGGCCTGAGGTCTTGTCCATACTTGCGTGTCCCTGGAACCCGGAAGTGTCAGCCATATTGTATGGCTGAATCATTACAAAACTGAGGCGCAGAGGGGTTAATCACAATGGTAGAGTTAGAATGTGCACCCAGCTAGGCTAACACCAGAGTCCATGCTTCTCATATTGTCTGGCACGGGCCCACAATAGGCATTGCTTGCTTGCATGATGCTGGCTAACTTTTTTAGATTAGCCTTTCTGGCTATAGCCTGTGGCTTAGGCTGGGAACTATTTATCTCCTAGCTCCTCTAAGGCTGTATACATAGCAAGCGCACACCAGTGGGGTAAAGGAGTGAAATAGGGGGAACACAGGTGGTTTGTGGGGAGAGTACCTGGACCAGGAAAGCTCATAGACTATTGATGAATTCTGCCAGTCATCTTGAGCAAGCGGCAGTTTGATGTCAGTTAGCTAGCTGTGAGTCTTAGACACGGACAGTGTGAAGAAGAATGTTCACTGGCCCTGGATGGTGTGCTGTGGAGAGTCATAAAGATCCTCAGAGTAGGGGAAAAAGTGTCTGGGGTACCTATTGTCTGCCTGGCATGGAGGAGCCGCCACAGCTCCAATGGAAGGTGTGGATCCTGGCTCTTGTACAGTGGTAGTGTCATCTTGGCAGGGCATCTCCTCCCAAGATGGGCAGGGTCAGGGGTTGGGTCAGGCACCCCCAGGTCAAGGCCAGATGTGTGGATTCTGGGAGGCGGTTTAAACTGTCCTTGATTTGGTGGGTTTTTATTTGAGTCACTGTCTATTTTCTGCCCCACACCTGGAGGCTTGGGTTTTCCTAGCTCATTTAGAAGCCTAAAGACCCTGGTATTTGCTACGTGTACACCGAGTGCTAGGGGTTTTGTGTCTCAAGACTTTCTTGAGAATGGGTTTGCCCTAAGTCAGGAGTGGCTGGGTCCTTGCATGATCTCTGTACTGTTCTCCCTTGGCCTCTTAGAGTGATAGGGAAAGCCCACAAGACCCCACTGGGGCTCCCTCTGGGTTTTCTCTTGACAGGTTGGTCTGTTCTTGTCATTTGTAAATGGACGCTTCCAGGTGTTTGTATGTCTCATACTCTGGGTACAGAGTTGCTCTGATCCCTTCTCTGTGTGGGTCTCTAGGATGGGTCTGGATGGAGAGAAGTATCTTTGCCTAATCAGACACCTAGTGGTCCTCGTCCTGCAACAGCTACTGTGCTATCCTTTTCGGTAGCAGGAAAAGAGCAGAGTAGGTTAGCCCCGCAGTGGCTCTCAGGTGCTGGAGATGCTGCCAGGGGTGTCTTCTTGGCTTTGTGTGGCACACTTTCAGAGTATGTAGCTGCCTTGTTGGCTGGTGTTTATTTTTAAATCTCACTCCCATTTTACAGATGAAGCCACGGCCAGACGTCTTGGTTGTAAGCCTAGGGGGTGGTGGAGCTGAGGCTAAAATGTCCAGTGGTTTGAATTCCACTTGTCAGTATTGATTGTACTTTCCTGGTGCAGGCACCTTGAAAAATGGTAGGGGGTGTTTACGCTTGACCAGAGTGTTCCTGGTACCTGCTTTGTGGCCCTAGCTGTTCTCTGAAGACATGACTTAAGAGAATTAAACTGAAGCCTCTGTCAGAACTGCCTAGTCACAGGCCAGGTGAGACCTGACCCATAGAGGGGGTTTCTTGTGTTGAAGTGGCTCTTTGCCTTTGCCAGAAGTAAAATGATAAAAGCTACAGACCTTTCTTTCCAGAAAATTCATGTGTCCTCATAAAGGAGACTTTGTTCATGGTTTTAGGAGGTTCATGGATTATTGCTCCAAAAAGCCTAGACCCCTATTTTGCACAGTGAACAACTTGGGCAGTGTTTTGGACAAGTATACCTGTGACCTTAGTCAGATTTCCCTGCTTGTCTCAGTGTCCCCATTCTGAAGACCTGGGCCCCTTTCAGTGTGCACCCCTGCCCCCCTTCTTGGGAAGAGGTGGTTAGCAGAGGGGGAAGTGCCTGAGTTGTGGGTGTGGACAGCAGCTGAGGTATTTGTGGCTGTGTGGCAGGGGTCCAGTGTCCTTGGTGGGTTTGAAATAGCAAAGTGATATTTGAGAGGGCTCTCCTTGGATATGCTGAGCTGAGGTTCCTGCTGGGCAGGGAGTGTCTGTGACTGCCAGGGCCCACTGGCAAGTGGGTGATGAGAGGTGGCAGCGGGTGCCTGCAGCTGGGCTCCTAAGGAGCTGGGGAAGTGCTATCCTCTGCCATAAGCCAGCCTAGCTATCTGGCCAGAGGTCCTGGCAGGTTCAAGGCTTTGAGTTTGACCCTTGGCACCCTTGTGTGGCAGATTCAAAACGGCAAAAATATACACAGGCGTCCCCCGCCCCTCCCCCAGCTTATACTTTGTATTGAGTCCCCTCCTAGGGCTCCTACCCTGTCTTCTGGAGTTCCTCTTGCCCCCTGAGGCTGCCAGACTCCTCTGTTAGTAGCTAATTAAACATTAAATGAGAAACTGGAATTGCATTCTGCCAGAACCCAGGCAATGTGGCCACTGTAATGGGTTTCAAGTGGCAGCAAGACCCCAAATTGCAAATCCTTGCCCTTTATTTAAGGCGGGAGATGGAGCGGGAGGACAGTGGGGACCCAAACAAAGTTTTTGGCAGTGGTCACTTCATTTGAACTCCCAGACCAGCAGTGTGCAGCAGCCTTTTGCATAATGCCATCTTTGTTAGCTAAGCATTTGCAAACTTGGACCGAGAGTTAGCTCTGTGCCAGCCAACACTTGAAGAGAGCTGGGAGACACCCAGTTCTATGTCCCTTAGGTCAGCTCTGTTTTGTAAGGGAGGAGGGCTCTTCAGTGGGCACTGTGTAGCTGGATCCTCATCTTCTGTGTGAGTGTGTATTTAACCCTTAAGAGAAGTGGCAGCGGGGTGGGTGAGGGGGTGTGTTTGTGCGCGCACGCGCTTGAGGTCTGTCAGCTAAGATAGCAGAAATGTTAGACTAGCTGTAGTCTTTGTAATAGTGTCTGAGGGTTTAGAGTATTTAGCAAAATTAATCTCCTTTAGCTCGGTAGTAATTCTGACCACGGCACAAGTGCATTAGGTGATTCACATAAACTTCTTTAGTATATGTTGCTGGGAGAAAATAGACAATTGCAGTTGTTTGTTTTTGATTTGCCAGGGTAATGGGTTTTCCATGGCCTCGGTGAGATGAGTTGTTGGGATGTGTCTTTCCGTGGTATGCTTTTCTTTTCCTGGGCTTGAAGCCTCTGGATTTGGAAGGGTTTGAGCTCTGGCTGGTGACTTGGACCTGTATCTAGCTTCATGCTCACGCTTGCTATTTTCTGTCTAGATGGACTTTGGGTTCATCTGTTAACCCATCTGTAGGCTAAGGAATGGCGGTTCCTGCGGGGCTGTGAGGGTGAGGAGACATAATACATAATATGTATAAGGCAGATGTCTCCCGGCTAGTGCTTGCTGAGTTTGATTGTCCTCTAGTTCTGATGTTTGCTCAGAAAACTCTTGAGCAGCACTGTTTCCAGGGAGAGCAAGTTGACTCTTCTGGAAGGATCCTCCTGTGTACTTGATGGATTCCAGTGATGCCTTCTCTGTCAGGGCTTCTCTGATGTGTCCCAGGTTCCTTCTCTTCAAGCTGTCTTGTCTCAGTCCCTGCACCCCTCATGAGGGGGCAGAGCTGGTGGTCCTACCACAAATGGCAGTGATAAAGGCTCCCCTGAGGTGTCCCAGCCTCTTATCTGTATAGGACAGAGTGTTCCTAGACCACGCCTGCCTGAGCAGCCACAGGACTCAATGGGTAGGCCCAGAGGCCTGTGGGTGGCACTGGCAAGGATCTAGATCTGAAAGTCAGCCCCATGACTGTGCTAGCTTTGTGGCCCTTCTCACTGTAAAATGTGGACAAGGCCTATCCTGCTCTCCACTGTGTGAGTGGCCAGAGGAAGGGCTGTCCCTGGAGGCTGATGGTGCTATGTCAGTGTGCATGAGGATAAGTAGATTAGAAGTCCCTGGGCTAGGGGTCTTGTGCCAACCTTTGTGCTGAGGAGTCCCCTGATTTTCTGCTTCTGTGAGGAGTGTCAGAAGGTGCCAAAGGGGCAGGTGATCTGGTGAAGGGAGTCACTGAGGAAGCTGGTTCTTGTCTCTGTATCTTCTGAGGTGAACCCCTAGGTGACCATGAACCAGGAGATGTTAGGACATGACAGTGTTTACAGTTGCCAGACATCTGACCTGCTTGCTGGCTGAAGAACTGGAGGTAGCTGATCAGTGCTTATAGAGTTGTGTGCTGTCTCCTGATCTGGGCGAGCAGTACATGTCAGTAGAAACATCAGGACTGCAGATAGTAGAACTGGATGTCACTGGTCATACGTAGCTAAAACAGAACAAAAAGGCCCAGAGAACAAAGATGCACACACCCTCCATCCCATCTCCAACAGATCTCACTCCTGCACACCCAAGCAGGATCCAAGATGATCTCTCACCTTGTACTGTCTTGTTGCTTGCTAGCTGTGTGGACCATGAACACCTAAATCAACCCGTGTGTCTCAGTTTCCTCAAGCAGTAAAGAGAAGTTGAAACTACATACCCGTCAGGGTTGTCACGTGGAGTAAATGGCCTTATGGTCACACACAGGATGGATGTACAGTAAGTGCATACTCCTGCCAGGCTCATTGTAAACTGTGCACAAGTGTATGCTCTGCATACATTTAAGTTCTGCATATGTGTATGCTCATGCTCTTCCTGGCTCTGGGAAGTCCTGGTTCTAACAGATCCTGCTGTTCTGGGATTGACAATGGGAGCAGAAGGGTCTTCGTGTGAAAGGTGTGTGCCAGCGAGGCTTGCTTCTTCGTTTACTTGCTCACCTGTTGATTAGCTATTTGGATCCCTGGGGTCTAGGCAGCCACAAGAGATGGAGCTTGAGGCGTCATCAGTCTGTTGCCCGTGAGAATGAATTGAGATGGTACCTGGATGCCCTCGACTGCTACCAGCCCACACTTGTACCCATTTCCTCTGCTACTCTAGGAGCCTGGGATACGTTCTTTCCTGGTTTTGCCTCTGGTTTTGCCCTGTGGTCCTGCTTGGTGTCTCGGCATCTGGGAAGTCCTTCCGATAGTCAGTGCTGGTTGAGAATGTGGCAGCCTCTCACAGACCTGCCAGGACCTTCCCTTTCTGACCCCTTCCTCCAGGAACTTGGCAGTACTGTGACTCACTTGTCACTTGTAGCCTAGAAGGAGGCTATCAGTCAAGGTGGAGTTTCTTCCCTTCCTTCTCTAGACCCTAGAGGGTAGAAACTTCATCTTTGCCTCCTCTGCCACCTCCGGTCTTGGGGCTGCTTTGTGGCATCTTGAATAAATCTGAGGTCAGTGAGCAAGACTCTGTGCCCTGAGAAATGAGAAGGATTTGATCCTTGCCCAAGCACTAAGTGTGTTAAAGACACTTTAATGAAGAGTGACAAGTGGCAGAAAATGGTGAAGTATTGTTTTGTAGTGGGAGTTGTGACCCATTAGTATATCTTGAATCAACTTAGTGGGTCATGGCTGGCAATTACCAAAAAAAAGCGCAACTACCGTATCACAGAGTAAACATGAGAGCTGCTTCTAGAAATCCCTGTTCAGTGATTTATTCGTGCACACACACACACACACACACACACAAATGTGTGTGCCCTGCCTTTACCCTGTCTCACTGCAGGTCTCAGTCTGAAGGTTGATAATTACCGGCCCAGGGCGTGCTGAGTGTGACTTTCCGTTCCTTCAGGCTGGTGATTTAGGTCAAGTGATAAGCAGTGGCTGAGCCTCAGTTTCCAGATCTGTAATAAGGAAATGGTGTCCACTTTAGAGGGCCGAGGGAGAATCATTTCCCCACCAGGTCTAGGGATGTCAGGGTGCTTGTTATCTACTTAGTACTTGGGTCCTTTGGTTCTGCAGTTTGCTATTGTAGACTTAGTATGTTAAGTGCACGTTTATTATTGTAGACTCAGTATGTTACATGCCCACTGACACTCGTGTGTTTGTTGCATGCTGAGTAAATGTATCTCCCACTTGGAGGGATGGGGTGTGGGCAGGCATGGGAGGAAATGGTCTCACTTCTAAAGAAGCAGAGTGCAAAATGGCTTCTTAAGGAAGGATGCGTGAGTGACTGGCCATGGGCAGTTCCTACTGACTGTCTTAGGTTGGGGGCATCCTTCCCTCATGGAGAGGATTCTCTGAGCAGTGTCTAGGGTGTGGCTGTAGGTAGAATACCAAAAAAGGGTCTCGGTGCCTTCTGTGATCCAGGTTGACCCAGCCTCCCAAATTTCCTATCCCCATTCTTGGTGACCGCTCTTTACACAATTTTGGGGCAGGCTTTGTGTCCTGTTCTTTGTGTTTTAGGGGACACTTATGCTTATATTTGTTTCCCTGGTCTCTGTCTTGGAGTTTCTTGGAGTTTGAGATTTTCCTCTCATCTTTCTTTCTTAGTCACAGAAGTCTACTTGAGAGGGAAGGCTCTGGGGTAATAGACTGGCAAGAGTAGTTGGTTGATGCACATGTTTTCCTGGGTGTTGGAAACTTAGTGCAGTGTTGAGAACAGTGTGTGGATTTGGACTAGGATGGCCAGGGTATAGTACTGATTCTTTTTCTTGACCTGCTGCAAGACATTTGTGTCTTTTGTGCTGTGGTTTGTTCTTCAGTGGGAGGCAGACAGTGATCTGAAATCAGGGCTGGCTTTTTTTCTCCGTAGCTTTAGTGAAATAAGGGCTGGCTTTTTTCTCTCTGTAGCTTTTTGAGTCATTGTAAGGTTTGCCTCTCTCCTCTTTACTTTTAGTTTTTGGGACAAGGTCTTGAGGTTGGCATTAAACTCCCTATGTAGCAGAGGCTGGCCCTGGCTCTGGCCAAAAATTTCCAGTCCTGGGATTGCTGGTGTCCACTACCTCTGCTGGCTTGGGGTCTCTTTGAGAATTCTGTTTCATATTTGAATCAACCATCAGATGCTGGAGTCCTGTTCAAGAAGGAACTTCTAAGTTTCCAGATGGGAAAATTGAGGCTTAGAGCAGGGTGGTAACCCTGCTGGTTTGTGACTGCAGGCAGGGCCCAGGTGCCTGTGATAGGCACTGGCTCTAGACACTGTCCACCTATGAGGATGGCTTGTGTGCCATCCTTCAGGAATCTAGCAACTTTCTTCCTGAGAGGCCAAGTGATGCCTGTGGCTTTGGTACCTAGCCTGTGTTAAGGGGGCAAATGTCCAGTGGGCAGGCGTGGTGTCAGACGTGTGCGCGTGGCTGGTCTTTTCTTACTGTCTTTTAGACAGCATCCAGTAGAAAATGTTATCCCCTCTCTGGAGGCCCTTCTCTTTGGCAGTGTCTCCTGCCAGCTCCTGCTCTGCCTGTCTGCCACTTGGGTTACATGAGGCGGTGCTGGCCGAGGCTCCGGGCACTGGCTCTGCTGAGGATCTGCAAGCCATGAACTGCTTCAAAAGGGATTTTACAACATGACAGGGAATTTCAGCCACCACGTTATCTCCGAATTGGCCAATTGATGGCTTCAGCAGAGCGTTTCGGCAACAGGGAAGCCAATACAATTTGAGTTAGTTGTGATGGCTGCCACTTTAAATACCATGGTGAATTTCTGTCAGTGAGCTAATGTGTGGAATAGGGAATTGCAGAAAACTTGATCACCAGAGTGCTCCGGTCGATTCTGACCCCAAGCTACAGAAAATGAACTTAAATCTAGTTGACTGTCACCACATACTTTCTTTGGCATTATTTTGCTGGCAGCATCTTCGTCAAAGGGAACTAGGTGGAAATCACAGTGTTCACCTATGACATCTCTTGATTTTAGAGAGAGGCAATCCTCTGTGGGTGCTTAGAACCCTAGGCAGTACAGATGGTAGTTTCATGGTGAGGGACAAATTACTAAATGATGGCATTATGGTTTGCTAATAATTCCCTATTTAGTGAAGGACACAAGTGTTTACTGAGCACTTACAATGGATGCTGATGCTCTAACTTTCATCTGTCTGTCTGTCTATCTATGTATCTATCTATTGGCAGGGTCTCACTATGTAATCCTGGTTGGTTTGGGATTTACTATGTAGACCAGGTTGGCCTTGAACTCTGAGTTAGTCTGCCTCTGCCTCTTGAGTAATGGGATCAAAGGTGTACACCACCATGCCCATCTAAAAAAGTGTTCTCATTCTATTCTCTTCTGAGTATGTAGGGGGCAGGACATAGTTCTTATTTCTAAATAAAAAACTAATAGTACAAACAATTATTGAATGCTAACTGTATGCCTTATACTGTTTTCTTTTAGGTTTTATCTCCTGACAGCAATCCTCTGAGTTAGATTTTGTTTTCATTCTTATTTTGTGGATGAGAAAATAGAAGTATTTGGAGTGATTGAATAATGTTGAAAATAAATAGCCTTCAGTTTAGTCGTTTCTGTTTCTTTCTCAATTTGAGACAGTCTCATGTATCCTTGGTTGGTCTTGACCCTGGCTGTATATGAGAGGATGACCTTGAACTGCTGGTCCTCCTGTCTCCACCTCCTGACTGCTAGGGTTGTAGGCAGGCACTGGTGTGCCTGGTTTATGCAGTGATGAGGATCAAACCCAGGGCTTTGTGCATATGAGGCAAACACTCCACTCCACCCCTGAGATAGCGCCTAGTCCCAGATTTTCTTTTTCCTAATGTACTCTTTGCTGGCGTGCCATGCTGCTGTCATGTGTGGTGGTGTACTCCTGTAGTCCTAGCACTTAGGAGTCTAAGACAGGTGGATTTCCATGAATGTGAGGCTGTCTGGCCTACATAGTGAGTTCTAGACCATCCTGGATACAGAGTGAGACCCTGTCTCAAAACCTCAAAACAAAGCACCCCCTTACAAAAACAGCAACAATAAAGAAGCAATGACAGCAAACATCACCCCATACTGTGCTGGGCTCTGGAGCAGTCCAGAGAGGGATGGGCTAGGGTTCCTGATTAGTTCTTGGATTCAGTGTGGGATGAGGGACTGGCTGGTTTTTAACACTCTCATCTTAGAAGAAAATGCCAGTGTCACTTGCAGGAAGGGATCCCTTGATGTTTTGGTTCTAAGCCTAGCCCTTAGTGGCTGCACCATCTCTAGCCCAGGAAGGGGTTTCTGTTTCTCCTTGCAAGGCCCCATTCATTTGTTCCCTGCCACCCCTTGTGGACTACATGCTTGAACATTTTTTATTCATGAGGACATCACACATATCGAGTCATCATTAATTAATTATTTTGGTGGTGTCAGGGATTGAATTCAGGGCCTTGAGCATCCTAGGCAAGTGCTATGACTATTCTCAACCCTGAGGCACCATTCATTTTACTTGTTTTTGAGACAGAATCTCTGTGTAGCTCAGGACGGCCCTGAGCTCATGCTCCTCCTGCTTTTACTTATTCCTAGAGTACAGGTGTGGGCCCCCTGTTCCAAGCTGCAGTCACCATTGATTTTAATGAAGCAACAGGAATTAAGAATGATATAGATGCCGGTCAGGGCTTCTTAGCAGCTCCAGGGAGTCAGCGTGAGTTAATAGGCTGGTACAGTTGTCGTGAGTAGAAGACACTGCTAGCAGGGCAGACCTGAATCTTGCTGAGCTTAGATGAGTAGTGACCTCTCAAGCTTTCCCAGCGGAGTTGTCTAGAGGTCAGTTGGGATTATTAGGCTGATGATCTCAGCTTCTGATTGGTGTTCCCCACTGACCAACAGTGTTGGTGGCACTGTGCAGCTTAGTTCTGCCTCAGGAGAGTCAGAATGCAGAATTGTCTCTGACAGGGACCCTGAGATTCTCTGAGCTGAGAGGGCTCAAGGTGCTGAGGTTCCACATGCAGAAAGTACAGGGCTGGCTGTTGGCAGACTCGGAAAGGTAAAAGGGCCACGTTCTTTGCCCATCTGAGCTGGTACTTCTCAGAGGAACTGGATCAGGGGACAGCGAAGTCCCCAAATTAGCTTTGTTAACAGACCTTGTTGCTGAATGCTGTCAGTGGGTCACTGTCTTCTTTCTAGACTGTGGTTTATGTATCTTGAGGATAGCGAGGGAAGTAGGGCAGCCTCTGAAATACTGGTGACCAGTATTTATTGAACATTTATTCCATTTACACAGTGTGTGAGGGAGTGATATTTAATTCCCTCAATACTCTACAAGGCAGGGGCTGTTATGATCCCATTTCTTGGATGAGGAAATCAAGGCCCAAAGAAGAGAAGCCAGGAGCCCATGGCTGTGGCCTTATTTAGTAAAGGGGTCAGAACTTGCTCCCAGGGCTCCATTCTTAGCCTTTGAACCAGTGCTGTATTGACAAACTATGGGATGACTTTGGGAGATGGGTCCTTGGGGAGAACTGTTCTTTGAAAAAAATTGGATCGTTTTATTACCCAAACCTATAAATGAATGTCTTGAAAAAATGTCAGTGACAGTTCGCTTCTCAGTGAGACAAATGCGGATAAACCTATTTTGACTGTTAGCTTATTTTGTTGCTTAAAAGCCAGTGACATGTAGCATTGAATTTATTTTTTTTCACAACATTTAAGTGTTTGCCACTTCTTGAATGACTCGTGTGAATTTGGGAATTGTTTGTCTTTTTTGGGAGTGGAGGCTGCTGCATGCACTTAGGCTTGAGTTCTGTGCGCTGGGTGCAGGGTGAGCTGGGAGGTGGCTGGGGAGCTGCGTGGGTACCTGTGCCTGAGGATGCTGATGGAGCCAGCGCTTGTCACTCTCAAGTTGGGGTCATGATGGAGAGCCCATCGCAGGAGTCTTTGTGACGGAAAGCCTAAATATTTATTCTGTTCTGTCCCTAATGAAAACAAATTGTCAACAGTTGTTCAGTAACTGACTAAATTAAAATCTGTAATTAGTCAATTAGATTAAAGAGTTGGCACAACCTGATTGTATCATGCTGCTTAGGTTATTAAGAGAAAGGGTGTGATTTTTAATTACTGAATGCTAATTTTGACAGTTTCAAATAGAAACAGACGTGGTTCCCCCCTTTCCCTAATTCTCAATGGTTTGGAAAGTGAAGATGTTCAGTATTTAAATTGTGTATTTTTTTTGAAGGCAAATAATCCAGGAAGGCCTTCTGTAGGGTGGGAGGGGCTTGGACGGAGAGCCCACCGTGGGTTTTGCTAAGGGCTGCCTGGAAGTCCCTCCTTTCTCGAAGGAAGTGTATTGTCTCTGCTGTAAGAGTCTGGGTCTTGGGGCTGGAGAGATGGCTCAGTGGTTAAGAGCACTGCCTGCTCTTCCTAAAGGTCCTGAGTTCAATTCCCAGCAACCACATGCTCCAGCTCACAACCAGCTGTAATGAGATCTGGTGCCCTCTTCTGGCATGCAGGCACACATGCAGCCAGAATATTGAGAATACTGTACACATAATAAATAAATTTAAAAAAAAAAGAGTCTGGGTCTTAGCTGGAAGTGATTGGTCCCTAAACTCTCCTTGAGGGGTTCTCCAGCCTTTCACCTTTTTGGGCGTTTGTGTTTTCTCATTTACTTTCCCCCTCCTCTCTGCAGGATCTCACTGTATAATACTGGCTGGTCTTATCTCAAACTTGGTATGCAGACCAGGCTGGCCTCAAACTCACTGAGTTCTGCCTCTCTCTGCCTTTCAGAGGCTGGGCGTAAGTGTGTGTGTCACAGTGCCTGACCAGCTCTCTCATTTTTTAGAAAAAGATTTATTTATTTTTATTTTATGTGTGTAACTGATTTGCATGTGTGTGTGTGTGTGTGTGTGTGTGTGTCCATGTACGATGTGTATACCTGGTGCCCAGGGAGGTCAGGAGAGAATGTCAGATTCCCTGGAACTAGAGTTAAAGATAGTTGTGAACTTCCACATGGGTGCTGGAAATTGAATCTGGATCCTTTGGAAGAGCAGCCATTGCTTTTGACCTCGAGCCATCTCTGCAGTGTGAAGTGCTCTCATTGAGACAGAGTCTTGCTTCAAATGCATCATCTTCAAATTTTGGGATTCCAGATGTGTACAACCATAGCTGGCTATTTGGAGGATCTTTTCTGTTCTATAGTTTAGAAATGATAAGCTAACAGACTGAATCCATCTGGGAAACCATGTAAATGAATTATGGAGGGGTCCAGGAGATACAAGTTTGCATGGGAAAGGGTGGAGATTTTTGTACAGTGTTTCTTTCCATGTTGGTACCCAGTGTTAAGTGACAATCTGAGATTGTGCAGTGTGCTTTTCTCCACAGGAAGTTCTGGGTGAAATATAGGTTCTGCTTTCTGGCTGTGGGAAGTTGAGAGCTGGGAAGTTGAGGTACCAGGTACTGGGGCTGAGGATGAGGAAGGGCAGTGGAGGCTCCTGCAGGAAGGAGCAGCCTCTTGCTTGGGAGGAAGATGAGTAAGAAAGCAGATGCATTTATGGGATTAGAAGCTGGAACAACAAGCCAGAGAAAATATAATGTAGTAGGTTGATTTGCAGTGGAACAAGCCTTCCTTAACAGTACTGGGAGTGTTGAGCCCAGTCCCTGGGATACAGAATGAGGAGATCTGAGCTTCTGGGTCTCCGCACACCTCCCTGTCCCGCTGGCTCTGTTCTATGAACTTATGCTGTGGGGGCTGAGCTTCATCTGGAGAGTAGTACTGTACCAGGCCTCACTTACTTACACTGCCTCAAGGCCTGGTGGGAGTGAGGGGCTGAGACCTGTGCCAATCTGCAGCTGTGGCTAGTGTGGGCCTTTTGGTCTGGGAAGGCTGCACTGGGCCCCTGTGCCTCTGGTGACATACTGCAGCATGGATTAGTAGTACAGAAGCTACTCTGGTGGTTTTCTTGTGGCCCTATCTTCATGATGTTTTACATATTATTTGTTTGCCAGTGTGTGTGGAAGTCAGGGGACACTTGTGAAATTGTTCTTTCCATCCGCATTTACTTGAGTTCTGCATATCATACTTCAGTCTCTAGGCTGAAGTGCCAGTTACACAGCTCTTAGCCTTCATTTCACGTTTACAGTTCTTGGTGTGGTTGAGGAGATGGTTTTCTTTGCCTGTTATGTCTGATGGACACGGGGTGTTTGGGAAGTTTCTGACGTGGTGCCCATCCCCATCAGGGCCTCTGCTCACTGTCTGCTCCGGATTTTAACTCAGTGTCCTCATCTGCAAAGTGGAATTGCATTCGGTTTGCAGTGGCTGCTCGGGAGGAGCGAGAGAATCGTAGAAGATGCATAGCAACTGTTTCTAGAGTCAGAGAGAAAGGGCTGAGGTAGGCATTGTTCCTGATCTTCGTTTCTGTTGGCTGGAGTTGTTCTGGAACAGTTAGAAGTGGGAATGAAAGGAGTGTGTTCTGAATTTGGGGTTCCTCTTTCAAACTCAGGCTCCACAGCCAAGGTTAAACCTCCTGTGTGTATATTGTGGGTGGCGAGTGGCCAGTAAAGAAAGGAAGTGATGGTACCAGGAGAGTTATTTTAAAGGCTTCCCAGCTGATAGACTTGTAGTCCTGGGTAAATAAGGGAAGGTAGTAAAACTTGAATCATTTTCTCCTGAAGTTTGTTTTTAGTTGAGTAGGGAAAATGGGGACAGCCACAGGAGCCAAGCGCCTTCAGGTCAGAAGCATCTGTATGTCCCCAGAACATTCTGTGTCCTTAGGGCTGGTGAAGTCATGCTACGTCCCTGGGCTGCCCTGTCCGTCGTCCTGGAATGATGGCCTGTGAGCTGAGGCTCTGGTCATTTGCATGGATGGTTGAGTGGGGAGTTCTGCTCTTAGCATGACTTCTTTCCTTACTGGCCTGTAGTTGCTTTTCTCTCTCTGTTAGGAGACAAGTCCTCCCCCGTCCCTGTCTCTTCCCAGCCTGCTCTGGAGACGTGGGTGGAGACTGGGGAGCGCTGGCTAGGCTAGTGAAGAGTTAGGGTAATGTCCTAAACTGCTCAGGAATCAGATACTCAGGAAGACACAGTGGAAACAGAAAGGTGGACAGCAGGCAGAGGTGCAGCGGGACTTACCTAATGGGAAGAAAAAAGAGCAGCATAGAATGTATGAACTAAACATTATGACTGTTATTGGGCCGGAATTTAAACTCTTGAGACTTAACTAGAACTTCCAGGCTGTAGTTAAGCCCAGGCCAGGCCAGCCTCTTGCCTCAGGACCTTTGCACGGACTCTGTGCTTGGTGCACTTTCTCTCATTCTTTCTTCCTCTGGAGGAGTTGGATTCACTCTGTTTGTCTTAGATGCCACTTAACCCTTAATTCTAAAAAACTTGTTGTTGTTTTTCGAGACAGGGTTTCTTTGTGTAAGCTCTTGCTGTCCTATAACTGGTTCTGTAGACTAGGTTGGTTTTTAACTCAAAGAGATTTGCCTGCCTCTGCCTCCACCTCCGCCTCTCAAGTACTGAGATTTAAAAGCATATACCACCACTGCGTAGCTCTAAGATGCTGCTTTTTTTTTTCTTTTTTTCTTTCTTTCCGAGACAGGGTTTCTCTGTATAACAGCCTTGGCTGTCCTGGAACTCACTTGGTAGACCAGGCTGGCCTCCAACTCAGATCTGCTTGCCTCTGCTTCCCAAGTGCTGGGATTAAAGACATGCAGCACCACCGCCCCTCTTGAAGGCACCTTTGAGTTCTTGGGAGCAGGGACTGCTGGTAGATTTAGTCCTGAACACTCTGAGCCTTCCCTGCCATGGATACCTAACTCATATTTGTTGAGGCTACCTCCCTTCCAGGTCCAACTGTGTGTGGTCTAATGCACTTGAAGCTCACTGAGGTCCTGATGCCCTTAGAGCCAGTCCATGTTCGCTGCTCCTTTTGAGCCCTAGCTGAGGTGTTTGCCTTTCTTTTCTGAAGTGGGCCTTTGACATATCGACAGAACTTTACACGTGAAGTGTCCTCAGTGTTGTGTAGTAAAAGGCTCATTCTTCACTTGACCCAGCCTTTCTGCTAACTCCTGAGACTATGGAAACCCCTGCCCAGGTTTTGCTTGTTTTAGGGGAATTGTGGAGTGGTGGGGACAGGGCGTGGTCTGGAATCCAGCACACTTGGTGGGGTGCTGGTATGCCGGAAGACCCCCTGGTCTGATCATCACATTTCTCTGTGTGGAAACACTGTATTATTTGGCTCTGTAATTCAGGGTTGTGGGTGATTTTTATCAGGCCTTTGAATCTACAGTTGACCTCTGCTTTATCTGTGAAGACTCCTGTTTGTTTAGCCAAGGATAAGCAAGGAGGTTCCAGAGGGGGTGGCCTCAGCATGGGCCCTGGGCCTTTGTATGCAGCTGGTTGCTTCTAATTGTGAGGGTCTTATCTGTATTTCTGGGAGGGGGTTTAGCCACACCCTATTGGAAGACTTCTTTATTTCTGAGCTGCCCATTCAAGACCTTCTCAAGCCCTGAGATGCATGTTCCTTTAAAGTTTCCTATTAAGTTTCCTGTCTCAGTATATCAGAACTTTTATCTAAAACCACACCTGTGGGTCATATCAAATGTTTGTCTCATATTTAGTCTGTCTAGTCTTTCATTCTTCAAATATTTGATGGACATTGGTGCATCCTTTGCCCCCATGGCTAATAGACCCTTTGCCACTGGGCGGGGCTTCTGTGCTGTCTTTCTGGGTCAGGTGGGCAGGTTCCCCAGGAGAGCACAGGATCGAATGCCTTCCTGCTTTCTTGACTGCTGTGCATCCTGGGAGACCACCTTTCCCTCTGCCTGTCCTGACACCTGGCTGTGCTGTGGGTCAGCACTGTTGTTGGGGACTACTGTTGCTCTGACTCCTAAATGCTCACCTCGTCCTGTGTAACGTGAAGGTATATGAGCCCTTTGTGGTCCCAGTACAGGTGTGAGCTGAGCTGAGCTGATGAACAGTTGGAGAACCTGGTGAAAGTGGGGGGTTGTTCTCAGAAGGACCCACATAGGGATGTAGTTATACCAGCAGTGCCCTGTTGTTCTAGCAGTGATGAAAACAAAACAACTGGCTTTTGGAAACTGGCATCCCAAAGAGGCTAAACGAAAGGATGCTGGAGACCCTCGAGTGCTCACAATCTCTCAAACTTTAGTTAATTTTTTAGGTTTTACTAAAAACCCAAAGCTCCCTTAACTCCCCATTCAGGTTGGGCATTGCTGTCAGGCCCTGAGGGCCACCTTTGAGGCACAGGTGCTGCTCATAGCACCCCCTTTCCTGGGAGTCAGCAAGCTTGTCCTGGAATAGCGCTCTGTAGGCCGTAGCTCCTCAGGAAGCTGGTGGGCTCAGGGCTGCCCTGCACACTTGAGACACACAGATGGCTCCTTCCTCCTTCTGAATGTTCTTTGAAAATGTTTTTGGTGCAGAGCATGTGTCGTCACGGCGTTCTTTTCATGAGGACAGAAGCTGTCACTGCATGCATTGGAGAAGCTGGTTCAGATCCAGAGCCTACTGTGGCCTGATCCTCTGTCTCAGTATCTGGTGAACCAGTCTCTGGGGTCCTGTCCAGGTGTCATCAAGACTCAAGTATTGGGGGCTGGGGTGAGGAGGAACCCACCTGCCTGCTGCTCCTAGGGGAGGGGCCAGTCTGATCTTAAGTGGAGGCTGAGGCCAGCCGGACCCCATGGAAGCAGGGGGGAGGAGGAACCTGGAGCAGCTCCTCCTGTGAGGTCAACTGCTTTCCTTTTCCTTCCCCACCAGAGAATCTCCTCCTGGGTTTTCAGGCTCTTTGTGTTTCTGAGACTCCCCTTCAAGCCTCCATTGTCCTCACTGTGGGACCAAGAACGCCTCTTTCCCTCTCATCCATGTGGGCAAACTCCACTCGGACATACTTGGCGCTCAGTCTCTCATGTTAACACTGTATGGGAAAGACTTTGGCTTTGTCAGTGTCCTTGCGTCCAAACTGTGCTGGACACTGCAGGGGCTCAGCTATGGGCTGGATGAAGCAGAGTCCAGAGAAAGCAGGATTTTTGCATAGGTGGGCAGGGTAAGGGTGTGTGGCCTTCTGTAAGGGTTTTCTAGGTCTTATTGGTTCTGGGGGCAGCCATTCTACTGGCCTCACCATTAAACTGACCCCTGTTAGCATTGTCTTGGGTGCTGATGCCAGGTTTTAATTAGTGTAAGATGTGATGTCTCACCCTTATTAAATCAGAATCAAACCAGGATCAAGACCAAACAAATTGAGAGCTACCATGAAGATATCCCATTGAGGTTTCCTGCTCCAGACCTAGCCAGGCCCTTCTCATCCACACTTGGATTTTGTGGCAAAGACCCATTAGGAACTAGTGTATCATCACAGCCTTGGGCTGAAGCAGGCTGCAGGGTTCAGGGTGGACAAACAAGGTTTCAGAGGGTGTATGGGATAGGGTGTGAATCCTGCTGTAAGCACCCTCTCCCAGCCCCTACTACATGATCACTCAAACACACACACCCACACCCACACACCCACACCCACACCCCAGGTCCTCACCCTGCACAGCAAGTGACAAGTCTGTCCCTGGCTGACGCTTTGAGGGTCTCTTTTTTTTTTTTCAAGTAAATAATCCTTTGTCTCTCTTCTGGATGGCAGATTGGGCCTGGAGAGGCAGCCATCAGAGGCAGTTGGCTGGCTTTGAACAAGTAGGTTAGAAGGGACCAGATGAGGTAAGGGAGGTCTAAGACACTGTTCAGCCTAGCCTGGGAGGCACACGATACCTGGAACCACCTTTTCCTGTGTGATGCACATCTGCTCAGGGATGTGCCAGGGAAAAGCCAGCATGAAGGAGGAAGGAGTTCCTGCCTAGAAGAGAAAGCTGGCTCCCTTCCTGTCCCTTTGTGTCTTGTCCCCTTTGTCCCAGCCTTCCAGCTCTGTGGCCTCCCCTCCCCCAGCGGTTCCTTCCTTTGTGCCCAGCAGGCCACTCACCAGTGAAACTTAGCTGAGGCCTGCCTCCCAGAGAAGCCTGGAGGCCCAGGGAGCTAGGGGATTCAGGCTTGCTTTCAAGAACCGTGGGCTTAAAGGAACCCAGTCCGTCCCTCCACCCCCACCCCTCCAAGCCTCCAAAAGGTGGGGGAAGTTTGGCCCTGGCTTTTGGCGGCCCATTCAGAGGGAGCAGCGTTGTTGGAGGTTGTGCCAAACCCAAGGCTGTCGTTGGCCTCACAACCCTTCCTTGACTTAGAGTAGTCGCCCAGTCTTGCCCAGAGTTGTTTGTTCTGGGGCCGTTCTGGTCTCAAGCCCTCTGTGAAACACCTGGAGTTATGGGCAGGCTGAACTCTCTAAAAGAGCCTAGCCTACCATCTGTCACACCAAGGTGTTTTTGCTTGTTTTTAGTATTTCTCTGTGTAGCTGTGATTATCCTGGAACTCACTCTGTAGACCAGGCTGGCCTCAAACTCACAGAGATCTGCCTGGCTCTGCCTCCCGAGTGCTAGAATTAAAGGCATGAGCCATCGTCATGCCCAGCTTGGTTTTCTGTTTTTTTTTTTAAAGTTTTTGTTTTTTATATTTTGTTTTAAAAAATTAATTTGTTTTTTATTTTATATGCATTGGTTTGCCTTTATGTATGTCTGTGTGAGGGTGACAGATTTTGGAGTTAAAGACAGTTGGGAGCTGCCATGTGGGTGCTGGGATTTGAACCTGGGTTCTTTGGAAGAAGAGCCAGTGAGTGCTCTTAGCAGCTGAGCTATCTCTCCAGCACCTCTCCTCCTTTTTAAAAAAAATTTTAAGATGGGGTCTCAGAGAAACCCTGTCTTGAAAAACCGAAAACAAAACAAAAAAACAGGTTTTCATGTCCAGATAGCCTGAAATTCACAATGGAGCAGAGGAGGACCTTGAACTTCTGATCCTCCAGGCACCCCTACCCCCCATCCCGCATGCCAGTTTGTGTATTGTTGAGGGTGGAACCCAGGGCCTCACCTTGTTGGGGAAAATGTATCAAGAGTGAAATTGCTGAGAACATGGGGCAGTTGGCCTTGGTTCATTTCTTTCTGACAGCTTGAACTCTGATACCCCATTTCTTTGTTTTGTTTTTGTTTTCTCAAGACAGGGTTTCTCTGTAGCTTTGGAGCCTGTCCTGAAACTCACTCTGTAGACCAGGCTGGCCTTGAACTCACAGAGATCTACCCGTCTCTGCCTCCTGGGATTAAAGGCGTGTGCCACCGCCACCTGGTCTCTGATGCCTCATTTCTGAAGATCTCAGGGCCTTAGTTTTTGGGTTCCTGTGATCTGGCCCATTGGATTGCACTGCCATCCTGGGACCTGGGAGCTACCACAGGGGTAATTAATGCAGGGCTGTGCGGCGTGGTGCCCACGCCAGGCACAGCTGCGGTCACTTAGGGTAGCTTCATTGCTCTCTCCATTACTTTTCCCTGCTTACCATATTTAATTTATTAATTCAGCTGTGCATTTCAGGTAATGAACAAAAGGGAGCGCATCCACACTTAGAAACCCCGTGGTTCATCCCCAGTTTCCAACTCAGAGCCTGGAACTGTGGGAACCCGCTCTCCTCACCAGCGCTCACCTGAGCCATTGCAGTGTCGTTCTCACTTTTGTGTGTGGTCGGGTCCCTAGAAGAAACTGTCCGCAGTCACAGGCCCTGTTACTGACATGAGACCTGCTGTGTAACTGCCCGTGGCCGGAAGGGCTGCACTCCTCATCCCTTCTGACTTTGGGCAGTGGGCAACACTGTGTCATGTCAACCCTTGCCCTCTTAGTGACCCTGATGATTCTCTGAGCGCTGGCATCTTCAGCCATAAAAAGCGAGTGGCAGCAGTGCCGAGCAGTGCCTCAGGGTTAAGGACGAAGGATTCAGCATAGTGCTTTGCATCCTTAAAGTGCCCAATGCGTGCACCGTTGCATGCTGGGTTGGTGGCAGCATCGCTGCCCTTCTGGTTTACAGAATCACCTTGCGGGCTCCTCAGGCCAGGAGGAGGCAGAACTGTGGGGAAAGCCAGCAGGACCACAGTGGGTTCTGTTTGGGTTTGACAGTGGGGAACCCATCCCCAGAGAAAGGACTGTGCTCTCAGTAGGCAAGGATCAGTAATGGGTTGAGGTGAGGCCCTTGGCCCTGGGCCATTTATTGATTGCCTGCCTGTTAAATGTAGGACTTGTGACCTGTCTGCTGGCATTCCCTCCCAGAGTAGTGTTTTAAATGCCCTTTGGTTTGGGGACCTGTGCCCAGGAGGCAAGAGAAGACACCGGTTTGTGGAGGAGACTCCAGATGTTGAGCTTTTTCTTTTAACAGTTTTATTTCAGAGCCGCTGCACACATCGACAGGCTGGCTGTGCTCTTGTCATGGCCGTCATTTGTTGGCTGCAGGGTAGCAGGTTCTCGTTCTCTGGTAGCCTGTGTGTCAGTTGTGAGGTTGTGGGGCAGATTTGCATGGCCGTTTGTAAATAAGTACTACTTTGAATAGCCACCTTTGAGATGCCTGCTGTGAGGAGCCGGATTCCTGATTTAGACATCTGATGTAACCTGAAAGTAAAACGATGAAAAGTGTCCGTCCCTCAGGAGACAAGAGTGAGGGGCAGGTGACCCTCAGCAGAACGTTGTCCCCTGGCTGAGACTCTCCATACAGTTTGCAGGAATCCCAGGCTGACCGCATCCTGAGTGCCACGTGGCCCTAGGCTAGCCTTTCCGTCAAAGTAATGAACTGCCCCAAGAGAACTTTCGAGATGAGGTTGGAGCTGGTGGTAAAGCTTTAAGCACTGCCTTCTTCCTGCTGCGATCTCCATCTCATCTTGATCTTCTCTATTCTCTAGTCTTCTCCATTGCTGATCCCAAAGTGGGGGGCCTGGCAGTGGGATGAGGTACTGCAGAGTTTAGCAGTGTGAAACCAGGGTCAGGAGCCTGAAAGGGGCTGGGGTACAGGACAGGTTTCTTTTTGCAGGGTTGCAGTGCCCGCCTGGGGGTGGGGATAAGAAGATAGAGATGGGGCTGGGGTTTGGGAGTGGGTGGAGAGGGTCCAGGAGAGCTGGGTGGGGGAGGGTTCCATTTGCATTACTGATGGTGGTTCTTGGGGATAGGGCTTAGCTGGCACAAAGATTCTTTCTTCCCCTGTCCCTTTCTGCTCCTGCTTTCTACTGTCTTCTGTCTACCACTCTGCCTCCCTCCCGTCCCTTGCCCAGCTTTTGAGCCTGCTCAGCATTGCCTGGTAGCTTCCTGGCCTTGTCTCTGCCTCCCTGCGGACCCTAAGCATCTTCTGCCCACTGGAGCCGCCTGTCCCTCTGCCCCCCCTCCTAAGTGCAGAGGGCGGCTCTGGCTGAGGTCTTCCTGCACAGCTGGTGGTACAGTTGTATGTGCTCCGAGGTGCTCCTGGCCTTTTCTCCTCACCATCTCTTCTGTCTGGAAACTGGAGGCTTTTGGAAAGAGACTGGTGGATGCTCGTCCTGAGATGGTTTTCTGGAGCCTGTCTCCAACTTGATGCTTCCTTCAAAGCTACTAACTTAAGGGTAGATACTGGCAATGAAATGCCCAGGGCAGTATGAGTTTATCTCAGAAGGGGGGGGCAAGGCAGAGAGGGGCCAGTGGACTGGCATGGGCAAGAGCGGACCCTAAATAGTTCCACTTGGTCAGATTGCCATATGTCTTGTGGGTAGCTGCAGAGCTATGTGCTCCAGAGAGGAGTCAGCGCCTTCAAAGCTTTGACTTCTACTTCTGGGCTTTTCTGACTCTGGTTTTCTGTCAGTAATACGGTGATAACATGTGTTCCTGGTCAGCCTGTTTGTGGCCATTGCCACCCTGCTGAGTACTTTTCCTTGAGAGTCTGTCTAGTTCCCAGGGTCAGAGTGGGCAGACCCTGGACTCCTGGCTCAGGGAGTGGAGACAGTAGGTGGGCAGCATGTAATTTCTCTGACCTGTTGGTCAACCGCAGGACATGATCAGTCTTTCTTGCGGGGATGCCCTCACTCTTGCTGTCCCTAGTGTCTGGCCTCCTGCATACTTGAGCTATGCTTGTGGTCTTCTCACAAAATGACGACTAGAGCTGGGTAGTGGTGGCACTTGGGAGGCAGAGACAGGTGGAGCTCCGTGAGTTCGAGGCCAGCCTGGTCTACAGAGTGAGTTCCAGGACAGCCAGGACTGTTACACAGAGAAATCCTGTCTCGAGAAACCAAAAAAATAAAAAAACCCAAACGACGACTAGAAAAAAGGAAGTGCTTCAAGGCCAATTTATGTCTTACTAACGAGTTTGCTCCCTGGTTCCTGAAGCTGGATGAAGTGAGGTTGACATTTCTAGCACACCAGGTGAGTGTGGCTTCCCTTTGTGTCCCCCTCCCCCAGTGTTGTGGGAAGAGGACCAGGAAAATGTGGCACAAGCTTTCTTCATTGCCTCACTTCTGAATCTCAGCCTTTTCAAGACCTATGGAACAGGGATCGTGATGTCACCTGGAGCAGGATGAGTGGAGGAGGTGTCACCTAAGACTCGGACCTTTTGTGCTTTTCTGGAAAGACTAATGGTGCAGATGGGCCTTCTTGTGGACTGGTGCTGAGCTGTCTTGGAGCTGGTGTCTCCTCGTGAGTGCCACGAGACTCAGGCCTCTTGTCTCTCTGGTTGCTCTGTCTTCCGGCACAGACTCTGTGCTGATCATCCAGGCCACCAGCATTTTGCCAGTGTGGGCTGCCTCCCAGGTTCTGCTCCGCTCTGACTTGTGTGGAAGGCTCCTCTTTTCCTGTTGAGGACAACATCCAGCCAGTTCCGTGACTGTTTGTTCCCTTGGTCAACTTTTCTGATGAACTCCCAGTGTATGGGCTCTGTGGGCAGCTTTGGAACAGCCTGCCCTTCTGTCCAGCAGAATGGTGGCTAAAAGACACTGCTTCCCAGGAAAGTCCTCAGCAGTGGTTTCTGTCCCAGGCCCTCACCTCAGGCATTCTTGTGGGTAGCAGGAGGATGGGGGTTTTGCTGAGCTGGGCACTGCGAGGCTTTCCTTACCGGCCTCTGCTGAGCCCTCATAGTTTGTCCCCTGCCCTCAAGAGGCTGGATTTGCTGGCTCCCCTTTCCTGCTGAGCCCTCTAGAACCAAGGAGGACAGGTCAGTCTCTGCAAACAAGGGAACTGAGTCCTGGGCGGGGAAGAGGCCACCTTGCTGATGAAAATTTCCCCTCAGCCTTAGCAGCATACTGGCGAGGTCTCACCTTGCTCCCAAGGCCGTTGCTATTGGCAACCTACTTCCCCTCTTGGTTCTGGGGGCCCTTGAGGGGAAGAAGGAGGTGGAAATGAGGCTGTCAGGTGGTGGTTGAGTGAAGGGTTCAGGGTAGTAGGAAAGGAGGAGCTGGCCACAGGGAGCCATCAGTGTAAAGTCTGTTGGTTTCTATTAATTGTTCCCTATTACAGGGAAATCATAGACAGGGACATTGGGCTTTGCAGGCATCTCTCCCCCCAAACCCCATAGGACAGAAACGGAAGAAAAACAAAGGGAATAGGTATGTCTGTGGGAGACAGACTGAGTTGACTTTTTGTCTTAATTTTAGCCATTGGTTCTCTAGTTTGGTGAGCCTCAGTTTACCTACTCCTAAAGGGGTGGTAGTGGAAGAGGATATCTGTATGCAGTCCAGAGGTGCTCAGCAACATCTCCAACCCCCCTTGAGGCCTCAGTCAGGGTTTCTGGTGAGGTCCCAGCCACGTGGTTTCCAGTTGTCCCATGTTGCTCAGGGCCTGCTAGAGTTGAGCCGAACACTGAGCGGATGCGGAGCTCAGTGCGGATTGTGCTGTTGTCTGGAGTAGACAGGACTGTCAGCAGGACGGTGGTGGTCAGTGCTGATGGGAGCACGGGCAGGAGTTGAAGGTGGTCTGGAGAGGGACGTTGGTGCTACTTTAGACCGAGAGGGCTTTCGGGCCAGGTGTGGGTGCTGGCCCCAGAGATGGAGCAGGAGAGAACGGGAGAAGAGGGGCATCTCTGAGGCCAGTGAGCCTTGGAGTGCAGAGGTTCAAGGTGTTGTGTCTGAAGCAGAGAATTGCTGGTGTCTCACCTGTGAGGCCTTGGGTACTCTCAGCCCCAGAGAAGGGAAGTGACTCTGGCTCACAAAAGCACAGCGGATCCAGCTTCAGACCTGTCTGCGAGCCGGGCTCCAGAGACCAGGAGTGTGTAGCCCTTCAAGTGTCTTCCCTGCCAGACAGAACCTAGTGCTGGTTGGCAGGGATAGTTGTCAGCTGGTGGCTTGAGTAACATCCTCCTGCCTCAGCTTCCTTGTCCGTGAAGTGAATGAATAAGCTCCACATCCCCGTGTCTGGGGGACACAGTGAAGAACTGGGTACAGCTGGCTCTGTGTAGTGTGTTGAAGTGCTCTGGGTTATAGGGCACTGTCCATCCCCAGTTCCTTTCCCAGGAGCTTGTCAGATTTTGATACAGCATGAGCAGAAGGCTGACATTTTACACAGGTGTGCGCACTGCGTCAGTAAGCAGTTGTTTTCATTGTTGTGTCTAGTCTTTCAATATGAATAATAGGGTCTCCTCTTCAGTCCTCACCACAGAATTGGAGGCAGCTTGATGGTGGGAAGCACATCCAAAGTCAGAGGTACCAAACACCACATGAGCTGTGCCTCTGTTTCTCAGCTCCTGTGTCACAAAGCAGGGACACCAAAGGGGCCCAGGCATCCTTTGAGATCGCCTTCCAAGCATGTGGGGTGAGCTGTGAGTCTAGAACTAACACAGGTGGTGTCTGTGCTTGTTTCTCACTTGGCCTGAGCTGGCGATCGCCTCCACTTCTGATACGCTAACATCTTGAAAACCAATCCTGCAGGAGTGTGTGGTCTTACTTGCAGAGTGTATATGGTGGCCTGGTGAGGTGACAGAAGAGATTGCCCCAAGACCTTTCCTTTGCCAGCCAGCAGTGCTCCCCAAGAATGGTATTCTGGCAGCAGTGCCATTGTTTTTCTCCCAGTCCCCCAACAACCGAAACAAGGGGTTCCTAGAATAAGTGGTTGGCCTTGTCATGTCTGAAGACCGTTTGGTGGCATTTGAATGTTCATGTCTCAGGACTGTGTGGTGTATGGCATTGTGTGGAAACATTAGGAAGATCTACTCAAGCAACAGGGATATTCACCGTTGTCCCTAATGAAAGGGGACAGGAAACCCAGGCTCTGGTCTGTTCAAAGCTGAGGCCTGCCTGCACTCAACCCCACATTTGGCTAATTCTTTGTTGATTTGGAAGCCTTTTCAGGATCGTGTCGTGCCTCGGGGCCACTGTTGTGGAAAGGACTATAATCCTTAAATATAATAATCCCTGCACCGGGCACTTCATACAATGCTCCCCTGTATACAAGCTCGTTGGCACCACCCTCCAGCAGTCCTGGGGCAGTGATAGACAAGGCTTATTACCTTTTTTTGTTGATGAAGAGACAGGTGGTTTTAGTGACTTTCCAAAGTCACGTGTCCATGTCCAGTACACGATGAAGCTCAGGGTAAAATCCTCTCTCCAGGGTAGTCGAAGTGTGCAGGGCAGCTGGTAAATGCTTGGCACACACTGGGGCATTCCTCCCTTGCAAGCTGATCTCAGTAACTTTTTCTGCCAACCTTGGGATCAGAACTTTTCAGTACGGTATTTCATTCAGCCATTATCATTTAAATAGCTTGCCCATTCAACAGGAGCCCATTGTCATTGGTGTCACATGCCTCACATGCCAGGCTGGAAATTGGCCAGGGGTGTGTACCCCTTTTTCCAGTTGTTTAGATTTCTAGGTAAGGAAAGCTGGATGCGCACTGTGAATGGAATCTAGTTGGAAGGCCTGTGTCTGCCTGGCAGGGCCAGTCCACCAACTTCCAGGAAGGCCCTGGAGAGTCTTAGAAAGATGCCTGTGACAAAAGGAAGGCTGTTCGAATGGGAGTGCCAGCTGATGATCCAGAAGGGTATGGGAGGCAGGAGCAGCGTGTTGCAAAGGAAATGTGTTTGAACCTTGCTAGTTGGAAGGAGTGAGCCTGCAAACATCCTTCCCTCCACCTTGAGCTCCACTCTGCTTATTGGTTTCCCTTGGGACGTCCCAAGAACGACTCTTCACACTCTATGCATCCCTCGGGAGGTGGGGGTCTCAGGAAGGTTGGGGTGAAGAAATTTGCAAGTATTGTATCCAGGACATCATTGAGGGTACCGTTCTGTGGGAATCCCATCACAATGGCCAGAAGGATAGAGTGAGTTCTTGGATATTGTCCTCTGAGAATTTGGTCCTAGTCAGGGCCAAATTCATGCACTAGGTTTGATGTTCTCATTCAAGTTGAACCTTGAATTCTGCACCTGCCCTTTTATAACCAGGAGCAAGAACAGAGGATTGCAGGTCTCCTCATCTTTCCTCCACGTGGACACAGGAGCATCTGCTATGCTCACCTTACTCATGCATGGCTGTCTTTTCTTTATCACGTAACTCTTCAAATATCAGCTAGTTTCTTACTGTCAGCCTCCACATTGGTTTTCTTGACCTTGGATTTCAAGGTGCCTTTCATCTGTCCACCTGGCTGCCTGTCCCCCTCATTCAAAAGAGTCATGGTCATCTGACTTCCTGTTCGTCCCAGCCTTGACCCAAGGAGCTTCTGGTAGAAGTTCAGCTCCCTCGAATTCGAGACAGACTACTCTCCTTGAAATACTGATGTAACACTGTAACAGCAAAGAGGGACCCATATGATGCAGGCTTTAGTCACTATTTCCTTTGTAGCAGAACCTTTTCTTTAAACCGAGTCTTACAGGGAAGCCCAAATAATAAAACAAAACGGACTGCTGTGAGTTAGGGCAAGCAGAGACTTCTGCCAAAGCTGCTCTTCATGCCCCCTGTGCACCTGCTTCTGGAAGGGCTCACCTTTGAGAGGGAGCTCTGTTTAGGATTTCTCTGATTGGTCTGGGGCTGTGACTCAGGGCTAGAGCACTTGCCTAGCCTGTGTAAAGCCAGCTTCCATCTCCAGCATTGTAAAAAGTAGCAGCACATTTATATTCTTGATTCAGTGGGATCCCCAGCATGGGAACTATGGTCAGGCTAAGGAGGCAGTGGCATGTCGAAGGGTCCCAGGCCTCCTAGCCATACCAGAGTGCTTTTAGTCTGTGAGTGTTACGCTGGTCTTCAGTGAAATGTTCGGACCTGTTACAGGAGTACTTCCAGAGTTCTGAGAAATGGGGGTAAAGAAGTTTCAGTGCATTAAGAAGGCTGAGGGTTAGGCATGGTTGAAAATAGCACAGGCCTCTAGCTTACTAGACTGCAGGCCTTCATGTTTGAACATTTGTGAAACTTCAAGAATGTTCTAGGTGGCAGTGGCTTGTGAGTTGGTACCTAGTTTTTTCAATGTTTAGAAAATGATGCAAATAATTGGAATCTTAGAGTACATCCCTTGGCTTCTATTGGTCACTATTTCTCCTGACTCTGATTGCTTCAGTAGGCATCTGGTGTCAGTGGGCTCCCATGTGCTCTCCCATGACATTCAATGTTTTGTCTTTTTAGTGGTACCCTGCTGGATGTGCCACAGTTCAGTCTGTCACTGTTGTTTTCTGATCTTCCAGTTGAGCTGCTAGGCACTGTGATTGTTTGCAAGTTTCTCATGTTGCAGGTAGCACTGTGCTGAACATCTTTATGGCTTGATGTTTTGCACATAGGCACAGTGGTACTCTTAGATGTGGCACTGTTGGATCCTGTATTTAGAAATGCAAGTCTGGGCTGGAGTCACAGTTGAGTTCTTCCAGAGGACCTGAGTTCAGCTCTCAGCACCCATGTTGGGCAGCTCAGAACTGCTTACCACTCCAGTTCCAGAGGATCTGATATCCTCTTTTTTCTAAGCACACACATGCACAGTGCGTGTCCATCAGAGCATTCTTAATATTGTTCCTGATAAAGCAGGAAGGGACAGGACCAGTTGGTAGAGGCAGCCTTGACCCATTTAAAGTCAGCCTTGGCCCAAATAGAAAGGAGGCCTCCTGCTGTTTGTGGGGGTGCTTTGTCTGGCCAGTCTGGCCCAGAGAACTGAGGCATTGCCCCTTACTGCTTTTTCACTCACTTTTTTCTTGCTCTGCTCCAGTAGCAGGCCCTGTGGGGACTTACATATTGATTAGATAGAGGTGCTTTTCCCTATATGTAGTTCAGTAGTTGAGACCCGTTTATTTGATGCATTTTGCATTGGTGAAGCCTTGCACAAGAGGCACACATTGGACTGTGGGGTACCAGGGACTCCATCACAGAGAGGCCTGTGTCTCCACTGTTATTGCCTGGGCATTGCTGACCCTTTTGGTGACTAGTATCTCAGTAGTGGCTGTAAGGGGAAGGGTGGTTAGTGGACCAGAGTGACTGCAAAATTTATTCCTCCTTATTTTGGCTTTATATAGTATTTATCATCCCAAACTGAGTGGCGCAGGTGACAGAGGAGGACATTCTACTGATGGTCTCCCAGAACCTCCCGTGCTGTTTTACAAGATCACTAAGAAAACATGTAAAATTTAAATAGTGTCATGGATCCCCTTCTGACACACAGAGTTGAGGTACCAGGATAGTGTCTTGATAAGTGAACATTGTCCTTCTGCTGCCAAGGGAGAGGACACCAGTGAGGCTGGAAGCAGGTTAGTCCTGATACAAAGCAGGTTCTTACCGAGGTAATGACGTCATGGCCCAGGATGTGGAACAAATGAAGGGTTTGGATGGAGTTGCACTGACTCTGCCCTACGTTACAGGACATGGAAATAGTATCATTAGTACTCGGCCTTAAGAGTGATTTGGACAGTGATGACATAAGTAGCCACAGACACAGACTAAGCTGTGATAGCATTAGAGAGGGCCTCTAAGGCTCAGGGGAGGCAGGTCACCCAGAGAGGTCATCAGAAGACTTTCTGGAGGAAGCGCCTTCCAAGGACTGTGTCACATTGTGTTCTAAGTGCTCTGTGAACAGGCCTCAGTAGTTCTAAGGTTGGAACTCGGGTTAGTGTCCTAGAGGAGGGGACAGACAGAGAGGCCAGGTAATGTGCCCACAGTCACACAGCTAAAAAATTTCCTAGGTAGGATTGAACATGGGCACTCTTAACATTTGGCAGGTGCAGCCTATCAGATCTCAAGGAAGGCTGGGTGGCAGGAACTACAGGAATCTCTGTGGGCAAGGAGAAGGGCAGACATATCAGAGAGTGAGGGGTGCTAAGGCGGTTAGTCAGGGAATATGAGACCTCCCCATCATCCCCACCCTCCTGCCCTCTCATGAGGAGCTCATAAGACAGTGTTCTGCTGGTCAGTTCCCCCTGTTGCCTTTTGCTTAAGTCCTTACATGGTACCCTTGTCATTATTTTGGTTATTGCTTTATTGAGGTTGATAAAAAGAAACTTGAATCCACATTGTATCTCCCTCTGGGAGCACACATTGTATCTCCCTTTGGGAACACACATCGCCAAACCCATGGCACGACCGAGCACGTACTCACCCTTGCCCCCTGGTACCTGGGCTGCCCAGGGCCTTTTGATATGGCATGTGATGTCTTTACTTCATCATGTGTACAATAGAGCCACTGTCAATATGCCAGCTAATTAATTTTAACTTTGACGTTGCCTCATCTCCACTGTTCATGTTGCTCAGTGTCTTCCTGTTGAACGTTTGAGGAAGCTCTTTGGTGCCTTTGTCTCTTGCTGGAAATGCAGCAGACATCCCTCCATTTTGCCCCTTTCCATCTGCATGTCCCCCTCAGCTTGATTTTCTGTCCCTGTTTCCAGGGAAGTGTTGGGTGCTCCTTTTGGGAGTGGTCTTAATTACTGGAGTCTTTACTGTTTAGCGCAAACCTCAGTAGTTTGGACTCCTCAAGGGCAGGGTTGCATGAGCCCAGAGAAGACAACATTGCAGGCAACTGGCAAAGAAAAGCTGTTTAGCCCTGTATGGCCAAGTTCACCTTCACTGTGAGAAGGAAGTGACTTGCCAGGGCAGGGAGAGAGGCGGGACTTGTAAGGACCATAAGTGTTTTCTGTGTGCAGAAGGGGAATTGATAAAAAGCTTTAAATAGGCTGTCATTTTTAATATTAATTTGGGTAGACCCCCATGTCCTCCATCTCTTTCTGCATTTTTCACATTTTTGATGTGAAACTTGGGCTAAGCATTATGCCTGTGGGATTTATTGTCGGTTTCTATGTTTCCCTGCTGAGTTTTTGTTTTGAGAGCCCCACAAATGGAATTCAAGGGCAGCTGGGACCTTACCCTTTAGAGGGCCACTCTTCTGCCCCAGGCCTCAGGTTTTCTGTCTGTAAAGTGGTGATCCAGTCCTCATTCTTTGAAATACCCAAGTCTGCGATGGCCTTTGTCATAAAGTGTGCTTGACCCTTGAGCGTTGGTCATCCAGACCTTCCTGGAAAGGGCCAGCTAGTCGGTATCAGGCTTTGTGGGCAGTGCGGTCTTGCAGTCCAGCCCTTCCACTGAAACAGACGCAGCCACAGGTGTTGTAGATGTGAAGGGCTGTGTCTGTGTCAAGTTTCCTTACCAGTGCTGGGTTTAGCCTCTGCACCTTAATTTGCCATCTCTAGTGCGAGTATTCTCTGCTGCAGAGAAGTGTTGGTTACTCACCCTGCTGCAGGCTGTGAGGCAGAATTCTGTTTGAATCAGGGCGACATCTGAACCCTGAACTCACATCAGTCTGCACCCCACCCACACTTTCCTTGTGGCAGCTGGAAGGTGGCTTGTTCAGCCCTCTCCAGGGAGCAGGTGCTAGTCACCCAGCTCCTGGAGTGCTGTCAGATTTGGGAAATCCCGTTCAGAGCCTGGGTAAGACAGTATCTACTGCAGATCAGCGTGCCCTCACCCAGGGATTTCTCCTGCAGTGCCCTTCTACAGTGGTAGGAAAGAGGCAAACTCGGTCAGTTCAGGGATTTTGTCTTCTGTTTTTATTCTATTAAATATTTGTGGCCCAGAGGATGGTTTGAGAGATGATAATGGTACATTCTGAGGACCAGAAAAGATTGGCAATGGGGGGCTAGATGATAAAAGAAAGACAAATCTGGTTACCCTTCTTTTTTGTAACTTTGCCCATTGTGGCGTCAGATTGTTAATTTGGTGGTGTTTCTCTGATTTGAACTGCGCCACTTTCCTGCTAGGTGAAGAAATGTTGGTCATGCACACCGCGGCAGACCATGTGGTTTTCTCCCCCCTGAGCAGGCTGGCAAAAGAAGAAATGCTTGTTCCTATTTCCCAGATTGGTCAAATAAGGCACTTTGCAGTTCTAGGTAGAAAATGCAGATGTAACTTATAAAGACTGAAGTGTGTCTCACAGACAGTACCTGGCCTGGCAGGGGTGCTGTGCTGGAGTGGGCCTTAAAGATTGGTGCCTCACAGAAATACCCTCTAGAAGCAGTGCCCAGACCACGAAGGCGGTGAGGATTACAGCCCTCTGTCTGAGGCATTATCTGGGCAGGCCAGCCACTGGCTCTGAGACCATTCATTTTCTCCCCTGCCCCCTTCCATTCGACTGTGGCCCTGGAGGGAAACCACAGCTTTATAAACACACTGGGGATGCTCTTATGGGGGAGAACTGAGGGGATCTACCATTGAAGCAGGACTAGCCCCTAGGGCAGTCTGCATGTAGCTGAGCTGCTCAGACAAATGTTTGGATAGCTTAAGAAGATAAACTAAAACTTAAGTAAATAAAACCAGCTACCTGGTTATGAGGAAAAAGTCAGGTGTGGGGCCTTCTGTTTCCTAATGCTTTCAGGCTTTGGAGCTCACAGGGTGAGGAATCTCCCTCACTTAGTCTTCCTTACCGCTTCCCTCCCTGGCCTGCAGCTCTGCACCTGTGTAAGGATACCTGAAGAAGCTGAGGTGGGATGCAGGCCTCTGCCTTTTGGGTTAGCCCTTCTACGGCACCAGCTTGAGCCCGTATGCATCTTCCCCCTTCATTGTCTATGAGTCCATAGAGCAAGTCCAGGTAGCCCCTCCTCTGCTGGACCATTTCCTGGACAGAGAGAAGATACTTATGGGTTGAAATAAAATGACCCCCAAAGGGAGTGGCACTGTTGAGAGGTGTGGCCTTATTCTGGAGTAGGTGTGGTCTCAATGGAGGAAGTGTATCACGTTAGAGGCGGGTTTTGAGGGCTCTTATGTGCTCAAGTCACAACCAGTGAGAAAGACTACTTCCTGTTGCTTGTGCAAGATGTAGGACTCCAGCAACACATCTGCCACATGCTGTGTCACACCATGATGCTAATGGACTGAATCTCTGAACTCTAAGCCACCACCTCAATTAAATATAAGAGTTGCCGTGGTCATGGTGTCTCTTCACAGCAGTGGAAACCCTAAGGCAGTTGTGGAGGAAGAGCTGTGGGGAAACTTGCTCTGCCCTACAATGTCAGAGTAGAGCTATGAATGAGGCCATGTTCTTTCAAGAACTGCCTCTCTGTGTAGCACAGGCTGGCCTTGAACTTTGAATTTTCCTACCTCAGCTTCCTGAGTGCTGGATGGCCGGTGTGCACAAATGTGCCCCCATTGTGTGTGTTAACTGGCACCCTTGTTTGTGCTGGGACTGTCGCAGACCCAGAGCTGCTGCTCCTTGAGCTCTGGGTGTG
>LOJH01003338.1:25185-39351 GCA_001685095.1 Ellobius talpinus | reverse complement strand
AGATATAGTCTATATTGAAGATGCTAGCTTGTGTAACACCTTGAAGTCGTGATTAGAACTTAGATTTGGGCCTGAGTGACTGTGCAGAGACCAATTTAGATTCACAGAAACATTGAGTTTTTATATTTTTGTTGACCCAACTTGCATTAATCATCAATTATCAAAACTTCCATCAGAATGGTTCAGTTGTTACACTCAGTGAATATACATAAACACGCCATTGTCATCTAGAGTTCACTCTTGATATTGTCAACATATGTTAATGTGAGCTGACTACTACAGTTTCATGCAGAAAGTCCCAGTGCCTTGGGAATCCTCTGCGCCCTACCTCGCCACCTCTCCCTTCCCCCAAACTCTGACCACCAATAGTCTTACTACCTACATTGTGTTTGTGTTTGCTTTTTCCACAAGGTCCTATAGTTGGCATTGTTTATCATTCAGCCTTTTCATGTTGGTTCCCATTGATATATATATAAGCGTCCCTTTACATCCTTTTTATAGCCTGATAGCATGGTTCACTTTAGTCCTGATTAATATTCTGTTGCCTGGATATGCCAGTTTCTTTCCTTATTTATCTACTAGTGGGCATCTTCATTGATTTCTGGCTTTATCATCTGTCAGTCCAACTTTTATCAGTACTTATATAAAGGTTCTGTGTGGATATAAGTCTTCAGGAATTTGTGGTACGTGTTGAAGAGCAATCTCATGTGGTGAGATTAGGAAACGACACACTGTTTATTGAAGCAGCCATGCTGGGCATGTTCACGGCTGGTCCACGTCCTTGCTGTCATTGTCCACGTTCTGGATGCTGGCCATCGTAACAGATGTGTCGTCTGTCTCGGTGTTTACATTGGAAACTTCCTGGGAGCACGATATAGAACGCCTTTTCCTATGCTTATTTTTCACTTGTACATCTTGGTGGAATGTGGGGGCCCACAGTTTTGGATCCGTTCCATCTTGACTCAAGGTCAGAGAGTTCAAACCTATTCTTGCTCTTCAAAGATAAACAAAAGGATGTTTGGCCAAAGGTGTGGCTACTGAATGTCTTGCTCCTCAAAGGCCAGACAACAGGATGTTTGACTTAGGACATGGTTATTAGGTGCTTTGAGATGTAAGGAGGTAATCAGCTTGCTTGTTCTTTGTATCATGGAAGTCTTGTGCCTGCCTCTTCTGATTGGGGTATATAAGGGCTGTGAGTAATAAGCTCTGGGCTTTTTTTTTTTACAGTATTCACTAGAAGCCCTCCTGACCCTATCTTCTGTCTCTTGTCTCTTTCTTTCCTTAATCTACACTCCCGTTCTTAGAAATGTATAGACAAGTTGACTGGTCATGACAGTGGAAGTGCATATTAAGGCCTTTGGTCCATTTTAACTTATTTACTAGTTTTATTGCTACTTGTTTATGTGGTATATGCATGTATACATATGCATGTGTGGGTGTGTTCATCTGTACCTGTGCACATGGACACAAGAGATCAACTCTACCTCCTACCACTGGTCCATTTTAAAGTCAGATCTCTTAATTTTTTTGTTGTTTTTTGTATTTTTTGTTGTTTCGTTTTTGCTGAGTTTCTAAGAACTGTGTTGGATGTGACTCTTTGCATTCTAAGTTTCCTTTCCTGGTCTGAATCAGGAAGGGCAAGTGGGAGACATAGGCATGGGGCATGGGGCACAGTGAGGGCCGAAGGAAAGCAGGCTGGGTGACAACTTGAGTGTCTGACATCCTAGGTAGGAAGCAGTGCGAGTCAGAAACTGCTGGGGGGGTGGGGGAAGCGTGTTTCCAGGTTGATCCCAAGTCTGGCTGACTTCCAAGTCCACGTCTTTCAGCACGCTATGCTGAGAAGTGGTTCTGCACCTAAAGGGAAGGAGTGGAGTGGGGAACCTTGAAGCCACTGGAGCCTGTTGGCCCCTAAAAGAGCACCATCCATTCTGACTTGCGCTACCTGGAAGGAGAGAATGCAGGACTTGGAGGGGTAAAGACATGTGTTCAAGTCTCGCCATCCAGATTCTCAGGGTGGTGTCAGAGACAGGGAAATGCCGTTTTAATTGAGCTAAATTGGGAAGACACGCAAGAGCTTCCTAGAGTCCCAGAACATGTGTTTGTGGAGTGCACGTGTGTAGAACATGTGTATGTAGACTGGGGGATGCTGAGGAGTGTAGGGCATTTTTCCGAAGGAATTTATAGATGGCTCAGTTCTGCCTCTCTGCGTCAGCCAATAAGAATTCTTTATCAATTAATATTCCCAACAACCAGTTCTCATTTCTTCAAAGGAAAGCTTAAAAACAGGGATGTATTCGTATTCGCAAGCTATCACGGTCGCATGCACTAAGAATGCTGTGGTCACAGCAGCCATGCTCTGGACTTACAAATGGAATCGTCCACTAATAATTGCCATGACAGAGCCTGTCATCCTGCCATGCCCAATTCAAATAGTAACTGCAGCAGAGTTAATATGAGCTCATGCACCACTCTAAAATCTCCTGGCAGGTGGAATTTATCCCTCCCAACAGCCCCCTACAGCTGAGCTGGGCTTAATGGCAGTCTGTGGTATAATTTGGGAAGCCTCTGTCAACGACACACATCTTAAATACAATTTAGGCGAAGGACAGAGAGCCAAGCAGAGCTGGAAGACAACTGGGAGAAGTGTGTAGGAGGGGCCCACCCACAGGGCCAGGCCTGTTTTGACCATTGCAGAAGCATGCATCTTTGCTCCTCCCATCAAAGGGGACATTAAAGCTTCATTTAGCTCATTCCTTGATGTGGGAGAGAAAGCTACTTGAGCTCATCCTAGCAATGTTTGCCCAGTTACTATACAACAAAGGCCTCCAAACATTTCCCGTAAACCACCAGATTAGATATTTAAGTAGACTTAGTGGGGCAGAGGGGCTCAACTCTATTTGCTTCCGCCATTGTGGGATATAAGCTGCTGAGGAATTTTTACATGAGTGTGCAAGACCACATGGGGTGATTTTATTTATGAAATGTGTATCTGGGCTGCATAACCTGTGGCATAAAGGTCTTAATCCCCTGGGTGTCCCTATGTCTCTCTGTGTCTAGGTCGTATCCTTTGGCTTCTGATACAGCACCACCTGTGTGGAGCATCCTCTTTCTGGGAGAACTGACGGCATCAGGGGCAGGGTGGCAGCAGATTGACAGGAAGGCTTGCTAGGAGCTGAAGACTCAGAGGATGACCTTGCATAGTTACCTTCACTGCGACCTTCTGTGCGACCTCAGGCCATGCTCAGCTTCAGCTTCGCGATTTATTTGTGAAAGGCAGAGAAATAGCACAATGTACACTGGGTAGAGAAACAGATATAGGGGTTCAGTGACCCCCAAGTCCATCTTCTGGGACAATAGACTGCAGTTTAAAAAGATGAATCATGTGTGTAAGAGGCAAGAGGCATGCATAACTGAGCAGTCCTGGTCAAGGTGTGATCCTGACACGCATATCTGAGCAGTCCTGGTCAAGGCGTGATCCTGACACGCATATCTGAGCAGTCCTGGTCAAGGTGTGATCCTGACACGCATAACTGAGCAGTCCTGGTCAAGGTGTGATCCTGGAACACATAACTGAGCAGTTCTGGTTAAGGTGTGGTCCTACTCATCACTGACTCATCTCTGGTTGGCAAGATAAGTTGTTACTGGGTCTAGGCACAGTGGCTCGGGGCTTTTAGCACTTCAGAGGCAGAGGCAGGCTGATCTGCCTGACTTCAAGGTCAGGTTAGTGTACATAGCAGGTCCCAGGCCATTCAGGGTTATAGAGAGAGAACTTGTCTCAAAAACAAAACAAAACAAGCAAAGAAGTTGGTGCTGCCGCCATTGGACTAGATACACACTTTGGTTCCTCTAAGATAATTTCTCTGATCCAGGCTATAACCGGGGTCACTATAACACTGTCCTCATTGGCAGAGTAGCCTATCTTGCCCAGTTAGCTTCAGATGGTCTCATCTGTGAAAGAGTCATGCTGATGAGAGTAACTCACAGTGTTGAGCTTTAATTGAAATGGTATAATATCAAGTGCTACACCTTTGTGTGCCAATCAATGTGAGTTGACACACACACACATGCATACACACACACCCAAGAAAAGATAAAAGAACAAGACTGGCAGAGAAAGATAAAAAAATTTAAAAATCTGACATGGAAAAATTAAATGAATTGTTTGAAAATAGTAAACTTGGAGAAAATGTGAAGACTTTTTCAAAGTGTGTGATGCTGAGTAATTTACCATCCCATGGTCTTGTGCTACCTTCTGTCGTGTGTTGCTCTAAAGTGCTGTTGCCCAGTGTTTCCTTCTTATTGCCCATCTTTCCCCCATTAGAATATTAACTCCTAGAGGGAGGCTCATATCTGTAATATTTGCTTGTTGGTGTATAACCAGTCCATGGAAAGCTTCTTGGCATAGAGGAGACTTTCAGTGAATAGCTGTTCAACAAGAGAGCTAAGAAATGAGAACCCTGTCTCTACTGTTGAATGCCTAGTTCCAAGGAGAGTCCAGCACAGTGAGGGAAGTTTAGTTTCGGCCATGTGGATTTGTGGGATTGAGTCCATGCTTGATGTCTTGGCTTTTCAAATATGGAAAGTCAAGAAGGTGTTTACTTGGTGGAGATAGCCACCTAACGGCTGGATTGAGAGGACAGAAAAACAACACCTACCTTCTTTCTCCATGGTTCATGGTTTCCACAACCCTCCACATTTGCATCCCACTGAAGAAAAACCCCTCTAAGAAGGTAATTTTCTTCCTCTGATATGGCCATGTCCATGTAGCTCCCAGTTGGGTAGCTGTTCCTCACTTTAGGTAAAGTGACTCTTTGTGGCTTCTTTTGCTGACCTGTATTCCATTTTAAAGCACAGTTCTGAGCAAAGACATTGTTGCTTCTCTTAGTGGCAGAGATTCATCACTCTTTAGACAGGAGCAAGTATTATCAAGGTGATCTAAGCACTAAGGGGCAAAGGGACACCAAATGCAGGGAGGGCACCATAGAGGACATGGGCAATCATAGGTGGCTGTCTGCTGGATGGGCTGGATCCAGGTCCTAGGAGGATGCTTCAGAAATCCTTTAACACAGAGAGGCAGCAAGTGGGTTGAGAACAGGAGGCCAAAGGGGCACAGATACCAAAACACACACAATGCAAGTTGAGTAGAGAGTCAGTCTAAGTCTTAGATTCTAAGAGAGTCTCACTGAGCAGCTGCCTTGTGTATCACCATTGTCACAAGAGCCGCAAGCACAGTCAGAGACTTCATCCTTGTCGTCAGCTTTCTGACAGTATGTGGGTAGACAGCCGACTTTGGGTAATAGGCTCGAAATTTCAGATTTTCAATAAAGCAGATTTAGCTAAAACATCAAAAAGGGATAAGATTTCTCTAGTCAACTGCCACTGTCAAATTACTCATTTGAATTTCCAGTTTTTAAATTACATTTACCAATTGTGTGTGTGCATGTTGGTGCATGTGTGCCATGATGCATGCATGGGTGTGGGGGGTGGGCAGAGGATAACCTGTGGAAGTCAGTGTCTCCTTCTACATTATGGGACCCAAGGATTAAACTCCAGGCATCAGGCTTGGCAACAGGTACCCCGAATGCCTGAGCCATTTTTCCAGCATGCATTTGAGTTTCTTGCCATCCAGTTTCTAGATTCTGATCCCAGCACCAAGCTTCTGCTACACACCAGTTTCCTTCTGTGTGAATGGTCGAATAGCAGAAAGGGGTTGAAAGAGTTAATCTGTTTCTAACAGCAACAGAACTAAAGACTGACAGTGAAAGGTGTTTTGGCTCTAGTTGATTGAGGTGGTGACTATACTGACTCCCTAGATTCCATAGCTAGGATGTGAGCTCTGATAAATCCTGGCAGCTCACAGGAGGAAGACGTGGTAAGCCCTAAGCTCTGTACACAATTCTTGCTCCGCTCTCGGTCCAGCTGTCTGCAAGCTTTTCTGTCGAGATTTTGTGCCCTCTGGATGTGTCTAATGTCGGGCAAGATAAATTTATCTAAATTGTTAAGATATCTGGCTCAGAGACTGAACAAGGACCCAACATGAAGAGTTCAAGAGTTAATCCAAAGAGGTCAGTGTTCTTGCCCATGCACCTCTAGATCAGTACAAACACAGCCTTTAATTCTCTCAGGCTGAGCATTTCCAGAAAACCTCAGCAAATATCTTAGTTTACAGAGAAATGAAAGACTCCTTCAAATAAGAAACACAATAGCATACACGTGGAACAAAACTGCCATGAGTCAATGGTAATGATTTTTTCTCTTATAAAAAATATTCACCCAATTTAAATACAAATTATTAGAATAAAGGATTTTTAGCAAGATTCCTGGAATCTAAGCCTAATGTTTTAAAACTGAATTATGTCTATGTGCCAGCAATAGCAATTTTTATATAGTAATATAAAATGCATTCACATTAAAAGAGCAAATAAATAAGAATAACCAGATCACTCTTGAGTAGGACGGGCTGGGAAAGCACTTTTATGTAGTATTTTTCAAGCCATGCTAATTAAGGCAGCATACCATCAGCACAGGGAGAAGTCAGGCCAGTAGGCTAGAGAACTAAGCCGCATTCCCTATACACAGAAAGCTCGCAAGAAGATGGAGAACGCAGAGAGGGAGAAGTGAGTATCCACAGCAAAGGATGAGACCCTGACAGCACCATCACACTGTGAAGAGGTATAGTTCTGGAGGAATAATGGGTTCCTAGTAAGATGTAAAATCGTAAACAGTTATGGGGAAGTTAGTTTGATTTATTTGTAGATTCAGGCTTAAGAGACAAATCAGCTCAATAGTGACACTGTATAAATGCATAGTTGCCAGCAGAATACACTATTAGTAGAGTAAAACCAAACCAAATGTTGGGATCATAAATGATATTGTAGCACATATAACTGACAAATGGTTTGTATCAAGAACAAAAAAAATCCTATAAGCCAGCAAGAAAAAGAACTTGTCAATACAACATAGAGCTAGACAATCACTAAGGAAACGTGGGATATAGAAAAGCTACAAGAAAACGCTCATCCTCATTGGCAATCAGAGAAAAACAAATTAAAGTTAGAATCAGGCATTATTTATCACCCCCAGGAAGACTCCAAGTAAAATTACCCATAAAGATCAGAGGTTGGCCATCATGTTACTAGGAGGCCTCTCTCATTGCTGATGGGCAGGAACCTCTTTGCAAAGAGGCTTTGCCGTGTAATACTTGGACAACCTGAAAACATCCATGCTTTAAGGCTCAGATAGTCTCCCTTTAGGAATATAATCTAGAGCATGTACATGAAAGAGAAAGCTCAAAATATCATTTTTTCACTGTACCCCAACGTACAGAGGTAATCTGTGTCCATCTACAGAAGAATATGAATTGCAGCAAAGCATAAAACAGAGAGCTACCTGAGAATGGGGAAACTGGATGGATGCTATCTATGGTTTCCACGGAGATGAGTCTTGTAAATACAGATTATATAGCTGGAAATGAGAAAAGAGAGCCATATTATTACATGTAATATTTTTCCCTACTTAAACTCCAAGACTAGAAAATTATATACAATGTTTTGAGACGCACATATGTTGTCAATATATAAAGCAAAGCATTGGACAAAACTCTATGTTTGTCTATTTATGAAGAAGGGAGGCAATAGATGGTCAGGAAGAGAATAGGGATACAAACAGTTTGCTCATAATGCTCTTTATATGTTTATAAATGTTTATTTAAATTTATTTATAATAAAGATTTTGCCTATGCTAGGAATATTCACTCTTTTAAAAGAGAAAATTTATACCATTATGATAAATTAGTGGTATGATGGTAATTTTTATAGAGTTAAAAATAAGAATATTGATGGACTTTGGGGGGCAGCTCCATCACTAACGTACTTGCCTTATAAACACAGGGACCTAAGACCAGTTCTCAGAACCCACGTAACCATCAAGGTGTGATGCTGTTCTCTTGGAATCTCAGCACTGGGAAGATAGAGACAGAGGCCTCTGTGGGGTTTGTTGCCCAGCCTAGCCTATCTCCATTAGAGAACTCCATGCTATGGAGAGACCGTGTCTCAAAGCAGGTGGATGATGTCTGAGGACAGAAACCTAAGGTTGTCCCCTGGCCTCCAGCTGCATGGACATACATGTACACATACATCTGCATAGACACAGGTGCCTGCACACACGAGCACACATGAAAAAAATGAGTCTGTTTAAATAAAAGTTCACTCTCAGGTCACTGAAAAGTACCTTATCTCTTGAGGCATGCACACTTCACAAGATCAGTCTCAGGACAGTGTAAGGGATTGAGTGGCTCTAAGACCTCACATGTGAGTGTAGACAGGTCACTCTTATTCCAGATGTGTGTCTCTGGTAACAGGGACAGGCTCTATGTATACTTCCACCTGTAGGGTAGAAGTGGCAAATTCGAATCCAAGGGGAACAGACCAATGACATTGTAGAGATGGTGGAAGAGAGAAGATTGGGCCAGTCCAGCTACCTTTTGTCTTCTCTGCAAGGGGGATGGCTTTTCATCTCAAGCCACTTGGCTCCCACTGAAGCTGGTGGCTCCCACTCAAGCTGAGTGTTATTAATTTTTCCCCAGAAAACTTGACAACTCAAATTTTATATAAACATTTCTATCAGTTTTTAAATATTAATTATTTTCCATCAAATACTACAGATTGGCCGACCCTTGGCCTGTTAGTGTGTGCTCTTCGCTCTATGACTCAGTGTGACCTCCTGCATTCAGTAGTGACCATCTGATAATCTTTGAAGAGACAATGACAGATGTCCTTATCTTTCCACTAATAGCTAATGAGGCAGTAATGCATGTTTTCAAATTCTTTCAGAATCTTTGTATAGAGAAGCAAGCTTTGTATCCTTTCTTGTCCTAGGTAAACTCTGATTTTTTTTGATTAAGTGACAGTAGCAGAAATGTCACTGTGCTTCCTTTGAGCAATGGAAGTTTGTCTTTTGGACAACTTGCTTTGTAGACAGCCTGCCATGTCATGTCAGTAGCCCTTTCTCCTGAGGCGGACACTCTGGAAAGACTGTAGGTAGATGCCCTGACTGCCTGTGTGTCTGAGCTCAGTCTGCCAGCTTCCTCTGCAAGGTGCCAGGCTCATAAGGGAACCCACAGCTGACCCTCTAAACCAGTGTGATCTCTTTAATACATCTTTATCATGTAGAATAATAGAGCTATGCTGCCCCTTGCATGCATGCACCCTCTATGCTGTGCCCTACATACCTGCACCCTGTATGAGGCACCCTGCATACATTCACCCTACATGCTACACCCTATATGCATGCACCCTGTATGCTTCACCTTGCATGCATGTACCCTGTATGCTGCACCCTGCAAACATGCACCGTACATGCTACACACCCTGTACGTGACTTGTGTGTGGCTTACAAAATTGTGAGCGATGATCAAATATTTATATTAAGCTGGGAGTCACTGGAGTAGTTCATTGTGCATCAACAGATAAGTAAACATTGTACAATTTTTCATGTAGTGCTGAATTTATCTAACCATGAATCACTCTCACTAATGAACTTTATTATTATTTGCTTTGAAGATGGAAACAGATGATTTCTTATCAATTCCACATGTATTATCTCCAGGAGAAAAGGCCTGAACAAATCTGTGAGAAAGGAACAATTGCCTAAGGGTGTGATGTCTAAGGATGCATTGGGAAATCAAAGCCTAATTGTTATATGGAGTTGGCCTATGGAAATTTTGAGATGAGCAACATATTTGAGAATTTGGGTTTAGTTATTTAGCTAATTTAGGAATTCTGTTCTGTAGACTCACCCAGGAGCTTGTTTGAACAATAGCTATATCCAGACACAAGTATGTTCTATTAAAAGGAGATCTAGACTTTGCACACACACACACAAAAATTCTAAAGTCATTGTATGACCCAGGTGCCATTCAGTCTGAATCTGGACCTGTTAGGCAGTATGGTTCAGGACACTTATGGGCCCCTTCGCAAGAGATGGCAGGTTTATTCAAATAGAAAAAGCTGTGTTAAGAAACATGAGATGTTGGGATGTGGAGGTTATTCCTTGGGAAAAAGAGTGATATCCAATGCTAAAGTCTAGAGGAATCTTGTTTGCACAGACATTAGTGGAAAGGACAAAGCAATAGTTGGCATTTAAAGCTATTTGTATGGAGGAAAGCTGAGAGTGAGGTTAAGACCAGGTACTGGAGGGAGCATCATCCTGTGCTGAGACGGCAGTGTAGCTCTGCCTTCTTGATTCCAATGCCGAGGGGCAGAATGAGTACCATCAGTGAGGGAGCTGACATCCGGACTCACTAAGGGATATAAGTAGACCAAATGTGGGAAGGACTCTCCACAGGCTGTGTGGGAGATGCCACATATGCTGTGGGACAATGGTTTTACCCTGTAAAACTTTGTTTCTTGTACTTGTTTAGTAAAATGCTGATTGGCCAGTAGCCAGGCAATGAGAACAACCACAATAGATGCCGCTGTTATTATGGCTGTGCACATCAGAGGCAAGTGGAGCTGTGCCATGGAGAATGGGAGCTATAAAGTTCTCAAGGACATACAAGTTCCATACGTTTGTGTCTATTTTCATTTCTGCTGATATCCATCATTATCCATGTGTTCCCTTTCAGATGTTCAGTGAATGAGCAGCATTGTTGCCCTCAAAAGGTTGATAGTCTAGTTTAAGGAATGATTGCATAATAATTTTGTCATTGTACAGTAAATATTGGGACCATCCTGAATTAATAGTCACAAGGGGAAGAATCTATCCTAGTTCGGGGTCTAGGTCAGGAGCAGACAGAAGGGAGAATGCCAGACGCGGTATTTGAAGGACATTAGTAGGAACTGGCTGTGTTATGAAGTTGATAAGAGCTCTGCTTGCAGAGGACAGGGAATTAGTAAAGCCACCAAAGTGTGACATAGCACACCATGGGACGGATGCAGCAGATGTTCCCAGGGACTGGAAAGTCCAAGGTGATCTGGAAAGCAGGCAATGGAGGCTGGTTGGTTTGGGACGGTTGGGTTCTCAGGGCCCGAGGGGATGGTAGGTGGAAGAGTGATGCAGGATGGTCAATATTCAGATGGAGCATTCCAGTGATTTGAGAATAATGGAAAAAGGCAGGCGTGGTGTAGAAGAAGCTTGGTGGGGTAGCAGCAATCACACTGGTGGATGCTTAGAAATTAAAAACAAAACAAAACTATCATTTAAATGATCTTAACCCCGTTCACCTTTACCCTCTGAGATAGGGTCTGGGAAGGAATGGGGCACATGTTGCATTTGTTTTACTTCCTGAGAGTAATAGAGATTGAACCCAGCCAGGGCTTTCAGTTACGTTATGCAAGAACTCAGCTATTGAGCCCCAAACATGATTTGAAAGGCCGAGTATCTCTTAGGAACCTAGCCATCTCTAAACGTCATGTACTTAGAATGCTCTAGAAGCTGAGGAGAAGGTACATAAAGTACCCATTATACAAGCATGCAGACCTGATTCAGGCCATCAGTTCCCACATACAAGCTACCTTTCTGGTGTCCCTGGTTAGGAAGAGACGGGCAGGTCCCCAGCACTCACTGGTCAGTCAGCCTAGCCATTGAGCTGTGTCCAGTGAGAGATCTTGTTCCAAAAAAAGGAAGTAGAGACCAAAGAGAAAGATACTTCACGTCAACCTCTGGCCTCTACATACAAATGTATGCATATGTACCTACATGAACACATACTCACCACACACACACACACACACACACGCACACATACACACATGTTAGGAGTGAACATCTGTCTGGCAGAGGACTGGAACATTATTGAAGAATAATAAACACTCATCTTCCTTTTTAAGTTATAACATAACTATTTCTAAACACCCAGTACCATAAAATCCAGGTATAACAAGTTTTGAACCTGTGAAGAGGTGTGTCAGTGTTGGACAAAATGTAACTGTTGTTGGAATCAAAATGGAGCTGCTGGTGTCAGTCCCAATTCAAAATGAGAAGGAAGACCAAAGGATTGTGAAGGCTGCATGGCAGTTACTATCACAGAATACTCTTCAGGAAATGCAAGCTTGCACAGAGGCCACCACTGACGCAAATGAAGAATGCTTTTGCAGGGACATGGGGAAGCAATTGTCTGCTTAACCTCACACTACTGCCATTCTTGCTACTAGCCAGAATGGCCACGGCCATTGTCTCAAAATTGGTAATATCACTATTTTACTTTTTTTTTATTTTAGAATCCCCCCTTGCCTCATTCTTTTTGAATAGACTCTGTATGCAGATTCACGCCCTACCACCCTGCCATTCCTAACAAATAGCTATTATCTGCTGCTTCTCTGATTGTTTTATTTGGGCTAACAACATAGAATTCTGTGAAAGTTCCTAATATCTTTTTATGAGTCTATAAAATATTATCTAGCTTATAATCATTTAAAACATCACCTGTAAGGTGCTATACATGCAGCTGGGGAAGAAAAGTTGTCAGAGGAGAAATAGTGGTATGATTGTTTGGGGGTAACCAACCACTTTCTGAATGGATCTGATGCCTGCCCCACAAGAGGGAATGTATATCCAGCACTATAAATTTTGGTCAAAGTACATCGGCTGGGCTGGTCACAGACCCCAGGGGGAGCATGTGAGTGATATTTTGCTGAAAGAACATGTAGTTAAGCAGCCTTATATGTCTGTGTGTGCACACACGTACATGTGTCTTGGTGGTGCTCGCAGCCTTGAGAAGTTTATTTTGCAGTGAGTGATGAGAATGAAAAGACCTATAACTTGCCAAATTGTCGAGAATAAGTGACTATTGCATAGTCATAGATAGGATGTTGACAGCATCCCTCCCAAGGCCCAGGAAACATTTCAGAGGGAGAGGCTAGAAAGATGCTAAGTGCCAGGAAATGGGTAGAAGTGCTATGAAGAACTGTCTTCAGATAGGACATAGTCATTCATGAGCATGCAATGAAGCACCATCTTCAGATATGACATAGTCATTCATGAACACACAGCAGCTATGAAGCACTGTCTCCAGATATGACATTGTCATCCATGAACACACAGCAGCTATGGTTCTGCATATGATCTGTGGGAACAAAGGCATGAAGGTAGGAGGGCGTCAATCGGGAAGGAGGTCAGTAGGAGTGGGGGGGACGGGAGGGGTAACAGAGGGTGAAAAGGATCCTATTGCATGTATGTATACATGAAACTGTGAACAATAAAAACTGCACGCTAAAGTGTGACTTCTAACATTGAAAGTAAAAGAGGCAAACACTCCTCCACCTTCCTAGTGTTGCGACCCTTTAATACAGCTCCTCATGTTGTGGTGACCCCCAACTAAAAGATTATTTTCATTGCTACTTCATAACGGTCATTTTGCTACTGGTATGGATTGTAATGTAAATGTCTGTGTTCTCCAATGGTCTTAGGTGACCTCTGTGAAAGGGTTTCCATCCCCCAAAGGGGTGGCGACACCCAGGCTGAAAATTACTGCTGTGTGAGAAGCAAGCAGTGGGGATGAAAAGGAGGACAACTCAAATCTAGGGACAGCAACCAAGAATGGATATTCTTGGCCTGGGTGGCCGCCGGCAGCAGTAAGCCTTCAACATGAAACCAAACGATTATGACGATGACTGTGTCATCCAGAAAGGGTATCTTGTATTCCATGCCTTCTGTCTGGTAAGATAATGGCCACATATGGCTTCACACACATTTCCATGGAAGCATGAAAGTCTGGCACCCCAACCTGGCCACTGTTAATCACTCCCATGTCAATTTGCATTTAGTTGCTTGGATGAGTCACAGACTGAAGACAAAACATATGATAGCTAATTATATTTGAAATGGAATTAAACAAGTAATCTTTCATTTAAGTATGTCTCAAATATTATGCCATACATTACTGTTATTTTTGTCTTACCTCTTTCCTTACTGCTAAGGGATGAAGCAAAAAACAAAACAAAAATTAAACAAATATATCAACAAAAGATGTACCAAGGATGACTTGGTACAGCAAAGGGGCCTGGTATAAAATAACCTTTGCTTAAACAGTAACAAAGGTATTTTTTCAAAGGCGGTTGTTTTCTCTCTCAGGCCCTTGAAATGTGACCTGAAGAGCAGATGTACAGGACTTGTGAAGACTACACACACACACACACACACACACACACACACACACACACACACACA
>LOJH01003338.1:8470-21376 GCA_001685095.1 Ellobius talpinus | reverse complement strand
TATTGGCTAACTCTTACATATTAATTTAACCCATTGCTATTAATCTGTGTATCAGCATGAGGTCGTGGCCTACCAACAAAGTTTCAGCAGTCTATCTCCAGTGGTGGGTCTGAGGCGTCTCCCTGACTCTGCCCTTCATTCTCCCAGCATTCAGCCTGGCTTTCCCTGCCTACCTAAGTTCTGCCTTGCTATAGGTCCAAAGCAGTTTCTTTATTCATTAATAGTAATCACAGCACACAGAGGGGACTCCCACATCAGGTCATCCTTAAGGCTGCCACCATTTGGCAGCTTAATGGAGCCTAGAAGGTGGAAGATGGTCTTGCTCACAAATGGAGCCCTGGTAGTGCCCATCACTGTGGCTCATTCTGCATGGTTGGTCTCCTTCTGCTGTCTCACCTAGGTCTCCTGACTTTACGAGAAAAAGTCTCAAGGAGTAGAAAGGGAGGCTCCCAGGTCTCAGAACTCTCCTCCAACACCATACAGTATCATGTCTGCAGCATTCTGGTTAAAGGAAGTCCCAAGCCAGGCCCCATCCAAATGGTAAAAAAGACCAATTTCATCTCTCAATGGAAGGAGTGGCAAGATCCTCTTGGAAGAGCAATGGACACAGAGGACATCATTTATCAGAGGGTATTATTGAGACTATCTATGTGCTATGGTAACCCAGGTCTGTGGGCTCACCTAGCCCAGGCTGGCCTCAAACTCTCACTCCTGTGTCTTGGTCTTCCCAATACACACATGTGCCATCACACTCAACCAACAATATGTATACCCCTCCCCAATGTATGCAGCTGAGTGTTAGCTACATACAGCGAAGTTCTCACCGTAGAGAATGTTAACCACTGTCCCCTGTTAGACTTCTCTTGGGGCAGTAGCTGAACTTTTGAAACATGGTTCTGATTCTCCCTGCCAAATACCAAAGCACTGGACTAGTGATTCGATCTTGTTGATATACACAGTTCTTTGGGGCTCACTTCTATCTCCATCCTTAGCTATGCAGAGTAAATGAATTTTGGATGCTTTCTGGGCTGGAGCATGTGTAACTAGAATGCACAAAGGAATCCTGCTTTCTTGATCCTCCAGTGATATTTCTTCCTTTTATTTCTTCATTACATATAACCTTTGAAAATATAACTATTAATAGGTCTCACTTCCCTGCAGGATATAGTTTAAAGGTCAAATAACCCTTTTGATTGGCACTCAGGCTGAATAGGGCAGGCTGCAAAAGTCACAGGGAAGACCCGTGAGATGCTCAGGAAGAAACTCAGAGGATCAGCTTCAAGTTCAGCCATTAGATAATGTAGATTGCCTTTACTGAGGCAGCATAAATAAAATGACAGAGAGAATAGAAGTGTCACTGGAGAGGAACTCTCTGCATCTGACAGTGAACATTAAAAAGGGAGATACAGGGCATGGGGGAGTTGGCTTAGCCAGCAAAAGGCTTGCCTTGCAAGCACAAGGGCATGAGCTCAATCCCTTGAGTACTTGGCACAAAAGCCAATTATTGAATAAAGTTCTTATAATCCCAGCGCTGGGGAGGCAGAGGCATCAGATACCTGGGGTTTTGTGGTCGGCCAATCTAGCCTAATCAGGGAATCCCTTCTAGGCACCTTAGAATGCTGTGTCTTGACTCGGCCAGGGAAGAGGCTACGCTCCCATTCTTCTGATCAGAAATCAGAACATCGTAGTTTATAAATGACTGTTAATGAGGGACGTCCACCCAATGACTGCCATTCCTAGGAACTAGCCACCTAGCAATACTACCAATCTCACATGATGCCATGGCTTGCTTATATAATGACTAGTTTGATGTTCCTGGTAGCCAACATTATAGTGACACCACTGAGAGTTCTACCAGGTTATTTTTTTTAATTAATTGGTCCTTCTTCCATAAGATTTGAATGACTTCATTAGGTTGGTGTGCTTTAAGACAGCTCTGGGAGAGACATGCCATTAGCCCTATTTTTTTCCTGTAACAAATGAATTCTCATGGGGAGCCAACTAGTTGGAGTGAGGTTTTCTTCAGTGATTGCGAGAAGATATACACAATCCTGAAAGCTGTACTGTGACAGTGAGTGGGAATAACAACATGTTGTATGTGGAGGGAAATCTCTGTAATCCCAGAAATCTGAGGCTGATGGGTGACGATCCTGAGTTCCATTGAGGTCAGGTTGTGTAACAAGATCTTGTCTTGCAGCAAGTCCAAAGCAAACCAAATAACCAAGAAAATCCAAGAATAAGAGAGTTAAACCCAGATCTCCAGACTTCAAGAAGTTACAGTTTAAGTGAGAACCAAAATGTTAGGCCTTTGTGAAGGACACTTAAAAGAAATTCCTACAGCACCTTTTATCTGTCTTTTGGAAGACAGTGGATAAATTCCTGCTGTCTCAAGATCTCTGCTCTGTAGGGCGCTGAGTGTAAAGGCAGGGGTATCTTCACAAACCCAAGATCTCTGCTCTACAGGGGTGTGTTCACAAATCTTGTCTCTGGTAAAGGGTTGAGCTCGAAGACATGTAAGGAACTCCGACAACTTGGTTAAAAGAACAAAATAACCTAACATCTCAATTTAAAAGTAGAATAAGGGCATGAATAGACACTTCTACAAAAGCCTGCAAATGGCCAGCAGGAATATGAAAAAATTCCCGAATAATTATTAGTCATCAAGAAAAAACAAATCAAAGTGCACAGTGAGCTAGCACTCCAAACCTGTCACGATAGTTACTTCATATTGTGGGCAAAAGCATTGAGGAACTGAGCCCCAGTATACCCTCCTGGGAATACAAAATGGCACAGCCACTGTAGAAGGCAGTGTGAGGGGAATGGAAATTAAAACTCCCCCATCTCATCCTCATCAGGATGCTATCCTTAAGAAAACACCAGTGCTGGGGAGGATGCTGTGGGAAGTGGTGGAGTACTATAGGCAGGAATGCATATTAGCTCAGCCACTGTAAAGAAATCAGTATAGAGAGTCTGAAAAAACTTGACTATATAACTGTTGTATGATCCAGGTATACCACTCTTGAGTACAACCATGGAAGGTGGGGTCTTAGTCAACGTAGCAATAGGCAGCCACATGCCCATATGTTCACTGTACTGTTGGAACAACTGAGAAACAGTCAGCCTAGGTTCCCATCAATAGATTAATGGATAATGAAACTTCGATGCATTTAGACACTTAAGTTTTTCTCATGTGAAGAATCTACATTTCAAAAGATATGCAGATTGGGTTAGAGAGAAGGCTCAGGAATTGAACCACTTGCTGCTTTTGAAGAGGACACAGGCTGGTGTGCCAGCACCCACATGATCGTTCATCACCACGTGTAACTCCAGTGTCAGGGCATCCAACACCCTCTTCTGCTCTCCTTGTGCACTATGTACATATATGTTACCCAAAAACACATGAAGGCAAAACATCTGTGCACAGAAAATAAATCTAAAAATATAAAAAGATAGAAAAGTAGAAGAGCTAACTATTTGGTGAGAGGAAAAGAACTAAGGAAAGGAAGAAAGCAAGGGAAGGAGATGAGTTACAGGGTCCCTAACTGAGTCAAGATGAATTAAAAAGGAATTTATTAACTTGACTTTCATGATGTGGTCCAGGTAATCCAGTACAGAAGAGAGCAAAAACCAGTAGACTCCCAGTCCATGCAGCTAGATGCCTCAGCAGTCCTGATCTGATGTTGAAGGCCACTAGGGTTTCTGCAGGGCTTCTAGTCTTTAGCTCATACTTGAAACCTAAAGAGATTTGGTTCTAACGTCAGTGAAGGAAGTGGCGCTTCAGAGTTGACGAACTAGCCAGTGAGAGTGAAGGCAGACAGGAAGGCAAATGCATAGCTTCCTCCTTCCATCTCCTGTTGCCTGGGTTACTGCCATATTTGGGCGGGGTCATCCCACTTAAAAGTCAGGAAAATTCCTCATGGGATCCCACAACTTGTCTTTTAGTTGATTCTAGATCTAGTCAAGCTGACAACCAAGATGACCATCTCAGGATGAGGATAGGTGGGTGACAGGATCACAGTACATGGTGTTCAGTAGGAAAAGTTCAAGGTAAAGCCTATTATCCTGTACAAACATGAGCTGATTGTTATGCTTAATTTGTCACTCAGATGGCTTCTGGAGTCACCTTGGGGACAAGCCTCTGGGATTAGGCTAATAGTCTTATTTAGGCTAAGAGTCAATTTTACTCAGAATGCATACTGGTGTTTTATAAGGACGGATGGGGTAGGAAATGGCGAGTTACAAACTGATGGGCTTAGGTCAAGAAAAGCAAAGTAAGTTCTAGAGATCTGTTTATAACATTATACCAATAGTCAACAGCAATATATTGTACACTTGAACATTTACCAAGAGTTTATGTTAAGTTTTCTTTTAATACCAAGAAGGGAAAATGAAGACAGGAGAAGAAAAGAATGGTAGTAATTTCTGTGTGGTGTCGGGGGCTGTGTATATCATGGCTTTTAAATTACTATGTAATTTTACCCCAGAGAGAAGCAACTAGACCCCCATGGTTATCTAGTATAAGCCTTCAGCAAGCTCTCAAAGTGCAAGGTGAGAATTCTTTATAACCGAGCTGGGTGCAGAGCAGACACACACATCATGTTGGCACCACAGAGCCCGAGCGTAACAACGGAGTAGCTCCCTGGTAGATGTAATGTTAGAAAGTTTACCTTCGGTGTTTAGGACCTCTTTGCTTATCCATCATGTGGAGTGGGCAATGGCACTCACATTTCCCAGCCTCCCTAGCCTTCTAACAGCCACGGAATATTGTAAGAACCTGCATGTCTGCTGAGAGCTATTTGTAGTATGTGTTATTATTTTCTTATAAGCAGGTAATTACAGTGAGTTTTCAAATGCTTGAGTGTTATGAGTACTTGCTATTTTCAGAGGGGAGCATATAACTTTGGGAGTGATTGACACCCAAATAAAGCCTCTGGCTTTAGAATAACAGCATTACCGTGTTCTCCTTTTCAATATCAAAGCAAAGGCCTTTGGTGTATGCATTTATACACTGTCATCTCGTTCTGTGGTGGGGGTTGGGGGAGACAGGATGTTGGGTGAACTGAAGAATGCTAGCAGAGTTAGCTGAACTCGTGATGAGTCTCCTTTCTCCTGTCTTGGCTTCTAAGTCTTGTGCCTTGTACTCCAGCTAAATTTTATTTGTGAGTTCTGAGCTGAAATACTCGTTAAGATGGTCTAAACCAGTGGTTCTTAACCCATGGGTCCAAACTCCTTTGACAAATCTCTTACAATTCATAACAGTAGCAAAATCACAGTTATGAAGTAGCAATGGAAATAATTTTATGATTGGGGGTCACCACGAGATGGAGAACTGTGTTAAAGGGTTGCAGCATTAGGAAGGTTGAGAACCAGTGTTCTAGACAGACGTCTTAAGTTCCTGCCACACATGGAGTGAGAAACGAGGAGGAAACATGAAAACCCAGACATTTTGCCTGCTATCAAAGTCTCAGGTGAGATCCCCAGCCTTTATCAAGGAGGACTAGATTCCGTTTAAAGTAGTCTTCAAACCTAAATGATATAGAAATCGTCTGGAGAGATCATCTTCCTAGAAAATGCCTATCCCAAACCGATGGATTTGCACTGCCAGCTGCCTCTATGGCCCTAGTTCACAGACCACACTTGGAAGAATAAGGCTGAAGGGATAAGGGAAGGGCAGCTTTGTTAAAGAGCCTCTCCTATTCAGACCATTCTCTACCACCACACAATGTGGATTCTCCAGTCTTCTCCCAGGAGGCCTGCAACTGTGAGGCAGGAAATCTACACTTAACAGAAGATATGCTAGTATCTGGGCTGTACCATGTGCATTTCAATGGGAGAACTGTCATTCCCCGTGGAAGTACATGTCTCTAGCTAGACAGATCAAGAGGAGTAAATGGATGGTTCCCGTCAATTAGCAAATGGCCCCATGCGGCCAGAATGCTAGCCAAGAAGCCCTGCTTCTTGTTTATACAACCAGCCACACCCAACCACCTGCTAAGACTGGCCAGTGACTACATGGAGAAATCTGCATGGAAGGCCCTCTTTATCAGTGTAAGTTAAGAATAGTTAGTTTCATGAGTGTAAATGGTTTTGGCATTGCCAAAAAAGCTTTCATTTTTTTTTTGGTTGGGGAAAAGAGGAGGAGGTGATTCTATATGTATGATACTGAAATAGCCAGTTGGAATGTGAAAAAGAAAATTATGCAGGCAAGTTGATTATTTGCCTTCATGCCAAACACCTTTATTTATTTATTTATTATTTTTGTTATGCTATATTAAGTTTCAGTCTCTCTCATCTACCTCCAACACACCCAACAAAAGTGACATGGGCTTTTAATTTTATTTTTAAATTCTGTTTATTTTAGTGTGTGTGTGTGCGCATGCGCACATATGCATGTATGACCTGTGTACAGGTCAGAGAACAGCTTATGGGAGTAGCTGTTCTCCCACAGTGTGGATCCTGAGGCTTGAACTAAGGTCTCTAAGTTTGGTGGTAAGCACCTTTACCCATTGGTCTATCTCACTGGCCCTTATTTGTTTTAGTTTTTTAGAGTTCCGTATTTGTATATAATAAATTTTAGTCATCTTACCCCACCCACTGCCCTCTCACATCCCTCTTCCACCTCTCAATGATAATTTTCTTCTCAACAAGTCTGCCTCCTAGTCTTGTCTCTTTTGTGTGGCCCACTTAGTTTGAACTGGGGTTGTTGCGCAAGCATGGGTGGAGCATTAATGCTGTAGAGGTAACTTCTTAGTGGCTACACTGATGAAGAAAATGGCACCCCTGCCTCAGCAATAAACTAGCAGTGGTCAGTCAAGAATGGTGGGGGCCTCATGATTACCTTCCAATCCACAGTTGCAGTGAGCTCATGGCAGGAGCAGAAATTCCACATCCAGAAGGTGTCTCTCCCCTTGTCTACCTTCCCCTTCTCAGGTTCTTACATTGTTCCCACCCCATCTCTCGTGACGTTTTCTGAGTGTTGGAGGGGGTGATATAGATGTCTGTGTAGGGCGGAGCCCTCCACCATCCCTCATCGTCCACACTTCAGCCAGATCTGAGTCTCTGCACCAATCACTGCCTGCTTCAAGAAGAAGCTGGGACGATGGCTCAGCGGGTAAGAGAGTTTGTCGTGTTCTCAGAGGACCATGGTTCATTTCCAGCACCCACTTGGTACAGCTCATAGCCAACATAAACTCCAGCTCCAGTGTATCTGAGGAAATCCTTTGGCTTTTGAGGGCACCTGTGCTCATGTGTGAAAACCATCCTTCCAAACACACATAATTCAAGAAAATAAAACAAAACACCAAAGAAGCTTCTGTGATAGAGGCTGGGAGCAGCATCGACTTGTGGAAAATGACGCAGTCTTTGTTCTCCTTTCCAAAACAAAGAATCAAAAGGCAAACATAATCCCAAACAAGAAACGACTAGTTCTTTAAGTCTTCGCTTCATCTGCTTTATTGTCTCCACCACTGTGCGTGAGATGTAGTAACATCCCTATTTGTATTTGCTCATCCTGGTCTTTGTTTGGCCTGAACTTAATCTTTAGCATCCCTGTATCTTTGCCGAAGGGAGCTTCTGAGGCCAACCTTTTCTGTCCTTTCTGTATGTATCTGGAATGCCCTATGAATTCAGTCATCCCACTGATTAGCTAACAGAATCATGCCTGACATGTCTGTAATGGTTTCTCGTCCCAATACTTAGAGTAAGGCCTTTCCAGTCGCACTGTCGTTGTCTAATAACCAATGATCTCCAATCTGCAACCGACCTGCCGAAAACCCTCTTGGCCCTGGAGCGTTTCCTCCAGCAGAACTGTATTTTCAGGGCTTCTATTTTCAGTTTGAATGCTCTCAAATGTATCTGCACACTCTTTGATACACCTCCCCCAAACATGTGGGACCCAAGTCTCGTCCCTTGAGCATGGGTTCAGCTTCGGTAGCTCATTTCTGATGTATAGATCCTGCTACAGACAATGGCATGTGATTTGTGAGATGACCATCAAAGGCATGTGGTCTCCTTGTTCTCTTGTCTGCTCAGGTCACTCATTCTAGAAGGTACAACTGTAATGTGAGCACACTCATGCAGTCACACTGAAGACCCACGTGGTGGTGTATAGAGCAACCACAGTGTGAAACCCAGGCCTCTAGCCATCAGGTATGTGAGTGACTTATCTTGGGGGCAACTCCCATCCTAATGAGTTTTCAAAGAACTGTAACCTAGGCAACACACAGGCAGCAACAACATGGGAAACTTAAGCAAAGATCACCCAGCTCCTGAATGTCTGGTGTAGAAAATTAGGGGGTCCTTGAGTGAGCTACTGAGTCTGGGAGGCAATTAGTTTTTCATCCCCAGAACAAGTACAGGTGCTCCGTCTGCACTGTCATAGAAGCAGCTGGGAGAACTGATGATATTTCTGTAGATGAGGGAAGCAGAGTGTATAAAACACAAATATGGAGATACTTGCATACCAAGTCTATGTGCACTCGCATGTGCACACACACACGTACACACACACACACATCCACACAAGCCATAGTGTACATGTCAGAGGAGAGCTCTTGGTAGTCCTTTCTTTCCTGCCCCTCTGTGGGATTTGGGGTTCAAATGCAGGCCGTAGGGTCTGTGTACAAGCACCTGTACCTGCTGAGCCATCTCGCTGGCCCTATATGTATGGTCTAAACAAAGCAATAGTGTCATGGAGCTTGGATAATCGAGTAAATACAGCTTCAGTAGAGAGTTCCTACCCTCTCAATGGTCCCAAAGCCTACAAAACCAATAGCTATGCATTTAGGTCAGTGGACTTTTCTGCAGTTGTTCCGAAGCTCCTGCATTCCCCAGACTTGGATGCGGGGTGAAAGGAAAGGGAGTCTGGAAGGCTGTGTGTGGTGGAGGGTGAGGAATGACTGTGGCCACTTTTTCCACATGAGACACAGCTCTCTTAGGGAGTGTTGCCTTCTTGAGATGCAAATTAAGCAGAACATAGTTCCTGTTTGTTCCTCTTGGGCACTACCAGACCTGGGGGGAAGGCTTGGGGGTGAGCATGTGCTTGAGTTCATGGGTTCAATTTTCTGTAAATCACAAAGGGAGCAGGTCTGAGAAGCCTATTGTGAGGATAAAAGACTCCTGCAGAGCACACAAGGACCGCCTTACAGCACAAATTGTTCCTATGGAGTTCAAAGGGAAGAAAGGTTCTTCTGGGAGGCCCACATGGGCATGCCTCTTCATTTGAAGGGTCTCTATGGCCCCCAGATGCCCTTCTTCCCCGGGAGGCCAGAGCTCTAGCCCAATCCCAACACCAGCCTCCTCCCCTTAGGTTCTGTGTGGTAGAGCTACGTGCTTTTCTTTTCCTTTCTTTCTTGCCTTTCTCCAGGGACACAGCTTCCACCAATTTCCACTGTACAAAACTTCCATGGACATACGATCCCTGTGGAGATGTGGCTCTGGTTTCTATTGGTTTTAACACATTCCGTTTTGAATCATGAGCCGTTTGAGCTGGAGAGGAGACTATTTAAGACTTATTCAGTTTCCTGATGTATAAACTGAATTCCACTGAGCCCTGGAGGTCATCCAAAGTGCTCAGGGCCGTTCCAATTTTACCTCTTTCTTGTATGCAGCCTCCCCACGGTGTCAGCAAGGAGACAGCAAACCCCCCAGGTGCCCAAGTTGCTTGCAGAAAACACTGTAGTGTTGGCACACATTACAGAAAAAAAACTTTCTTAAAGTCATGGGCATTTTAATTTAAAGAATGAAAAAATAACCAAAACAATTTTGAAAGATTACAAATGTAACCCTTTCCTTAACACAAAACAAATAAAAGCACACAAAGCCTGTTTTTTTACCTGTGTTGGATCCGGATGATGTAAAAGTGACTCAGTAGGTGGCTCTCTTGAGCAGAAGTGAAATAACTTGGCTTTCCTGCTTGGAAAGCTCATCTTCATCTATGGTAACACCTGTGGCTGAGGAAAGGGTTCTCTCCCGGCTGCCCCCAGGGGCTGCACACCCCCTCCACCCCTTCTAGCAGGGGTGGAGATGGCTTGGGGGAGGAGCCACATTTAACACAATCCTGGCTGGTTAGTACTCAGAACTCAGTGCCTCTGAGAACCTATCGATGGCGAGTCTTCAATTTTCCACAAAGTCTGAACGGAATAAATTCAATTATAAAACAAACCATTGTTAAGATTATTTCCATTTTCCATATGACCAAATATATGCAAACTTTGTGGGCAGTTTGGTTCAATATAGAGGGAGGGGCTCCTTCTGCGCTGCTTCTGAACTCCAGATTCTGAACTGTCCTCGCTGCACACAAGACTCTGTTAATGTTTGTAAATGGCTTAAAACATTCCATGTATCCAAATCCTCAAAAACATCAACAGTAGAAGCAATTTCCTTCCTTAAAAAATACTTATTTTTTATTTATTTTTTCGTGATGGTTATGTGCCCCTATTGTATGGAAATGTATACACGGGAGTGTTGGTAACTGTAGAGGCCAGAACAGGGCCTTGTGCCCCCTGGAACTGGAGTTCCAGGTAGCTGTAAGCTGATTGGTGGGTCCTGGGAACTGAACTCAGGTCCTCTGCAGGAGCAGTAAGTGCCCTTAACCTCTTAGCCACCTCTCCAGTAGCACAGAGTTGGTGATTTGGCCACTCAACCACACAGAGGATCACATTTTCTCAACAGCTCTTCAAGGTCAACGTCAATAGTGCTGTTTCCTTCATGACAAAACAGGCATGAGTCTTCTGAGACTCGGATGTGGAAGAGCTCAACAGTTTATAGAGCAATCTTGACTTCTCTCTGGCCTGATGGAGCAAAAGGAAATTGCAGGCAGGATTTGGTTGTCGTCTTCTTCATCTGTGTAAAGACTACCATGGACTGCTAGAAACCGTTGCAGCAGTGAAACTGAAAGAACCGACTCTGCTCAGGGAGAACACTCTTTGGTTCTTGAACTGGTCCTCTATCCTCATTATATTGATCTAATTGATCAGTGCTCTGCACTGGGCCTGCTAGAATCATGTATAGTTTATGAGGAAAGCTAATTAAATGGCTTTTTTTAAGTGGCATGTCATTCATCAAGGATTTGATTAGTAAGGACACTAAATAAATTAGTACAGATGTTTTATTTAAAGTGTAAAAATAAGAGCTCTCAGAAATATTGTTCAACTAATACAATGTTTATTGTTGCTACCTTTCTACTGAAAGGAGTTTCTACATGAGTGGTTCTGAGCATGCCTGAGAAATATAGGGCTACACCACACAGAGAATTGTGGAATCTTCTCAACAGCTCTTTGAGATAGACGTTAATAGTACCATTTTATTCATAAAGAAATAAGTGAGTCTTCTAAGATTACACCATGAAAGAGCTCAAGAGGCAGAAACCTGTTTAGACTTCTAAGTGAATTTTTCTTCCTCTCTTAATCCTTCCCTGTTTCTTGTTATGCATTAATGTGTCAATCATTAAACTCATTAGCTCATGTTCAAGTGTATTTGAAGGTCATGCCCTCTAGAAACATGGACTTTCTTCTAGTGAAGGATAAAAAGAGAATATTGGGTAGGACATTTCTACCTGTGACACTTAAGATGCCAGGTGACAACTATTGGTCAATTATTTGATAGTCTCTTAGGGGTGATGATAATAGTGGCCCTAACCCTTTAAGAAATACTCAGTACAAATATAAGCCCTCAATTTCTCTTTCTTAAGAAATGGATTGATTTGTAAAAATTTTTGTTTCTTATGTGTATGACTATTTTGTTTGCCTGCCTGTATGTATGTCTATGTACCACATGCATGCCTGGTGCCAAGAGAGACCAGAAGAGAGCATCAGATCCCTTGGAACTAAAGTTACAGTCATATGCTGCTGTGTGGGTACTGGGAACCAAACCTTGGTCCTCTACAAGAATATCTAGTGCTCATAATCATGATCTGTCTGCTCAATCTCTCCATTTCTTTTATGCAAGGATGAGTAAACACAAAGACAACAGTGTCAACCCAATGAAGAAAAGGGGAAAACTCAGGATTCCACTGTCTGAGGGGTGCTGCTTGAGCACATGCAAAAATACATAAGATGGTATTTTATGCATATTCTTAATAAATACAAGAAATTTGAAAACAGGCATTGAGACATATGATGGAGGCAGCTCTTTGGAATGTTAGCAGGGAGATAACAGGGTAGGATAGAGTCCAAGGAACATGAAGGAACAATGGGAGAATGAAATTTTACCTTCAAGTTGATGAGTAGAGCGGTTAGTTGGTTTTTTTCACCACCTGAAAATTTAACCCAAAATCTTGCCCATGCCAGTCAGCATAATAGGGACGAAAAACAAGCAATTCAGTAACATATATGACTAATGTTACCTTTCTATGAAGACCAAAGAAGTAAACTTAAAAGTGATGGAAAGAAGGTTGAAATTAGTGATAGAGACTGATGGTAGATACATAGAAGAAACAAACTCGAGAAAAAGGGTGACCAAAGGATGACCCATAGAAAATTTTCCTGATCCAAATCTACAACATCACCATTATCACCATCATCACTACCACTGACACCATCATCACTATCAGTACCCCCATCACCATCACCTCCATAACTATCGCCATCAATCACTCATGATGTCATGATCACCATTATCTCCTCCTCCTTCACACCATCATCATGATCATCACTATCACCATGGCCACAGCCACCATCATCACCGTTACCATCACCATCACCATCACCATCATGATCACGATCACCACCATCATCACCATCATGATCACTATCACCACAACAATCATCAAAACCAGGAAGCCAGGAGATTCGAGGTCAAAGGGGCTTAGGTAAATTACTAATAGAATGCCAAATTTTTGTAACTTTTTTTTTCTTCGAGACAGGGTTTCTCTGGAGCTTTGGAGCCTGTCCTGGAACTAGCTCTTGT
>LOJH01003337.1:17503-32332 GCA_001685095.1 Ellobius talpinus | reverse complement strand
AAAGTGACTGACAAACTGCCAATAGAGGTGGAACTGTCTTTGAAATTTCCTGCTCCAATGAAAAGTCTGTTGGATACTATGGGCCTGTAGGCTGAAGACTAAATGCCTCAATGATACAGAAGAATTGTGGGTGACTGTCCAAGCAGTGAGATGTGTCTGTCAATTCCTAGAGTTATGAAAGTTGCTTACAATGAACTTATTGTTTACTTAGGAAATATATCCTTCTGGAGTCTTTGATGGAGTTGAAGAATATATAAGTTATCATTATAGTTTTCCTTAGTTATGATAAAAGATAAAGTAGATATAAAAATTGTAACTNTAAAACCTTCCTTTTTTATTTAAACAGAAAAGGGGAGGTGATGTGGGATTTCCCCTCTTTATGCTGTGATTACCATTGATAAATAAACTGCTTTGGGTCTATAGCAGAGCTATAGCGGAACAGAGCTATGCAGGAAAAACTAAACTGAGTGCTGGGAAAAAGAAGGGCTGAGTCAGAGAGAAGCCGTGTAGTTCCACCAGAGACAGATGTCAGAACTTTAGCCAGTAAGCCACAGCCATGTGGCAATATACAGATTAATAGAGATGGGTTAGTTTAGGATATGAGTTAGCCAGAAATATGCTTAGGCTATTGGCCAAACAGTATTGCACATAATATGGTTTCTGTATATTTCAGGGCTAAGCAGCTGGGGACAAACAAGCAGCCTTCCTCCTATGCTCATAGCTTTTGGGCTTTTGGGAATTAACTTATTTAATATTTTATACCTCTAAGAAAGTAATTATTTATTTGTCTACTTATATATTTATTTAGTTATGGTTTTTCAAGACATGGTTTCTCTGCATAGCTCTAGCTGTCCTGGAACTCTCAGTGTACACCAGACTGGTCTCAAACTCAATGATCTACCTGTCTCTGCCTCTTGAATGCTGAGATTAAAGGCGTGTGCTACCACTTCCTGGCACAAGGAAATGTTTTTTTTAAAATAAAATTTAAATAATTATTTCACATGCATGGTACAATATTGACTTGTTTTATGGCAGCTTGACACAAGATAGATTAACTTTGGAAGAGGCAACCTCAGTTGAGAAAATGCCCCCACAAGATTGGTCTGTGGGAAAGCCTGTGGTGCATTTTCTTGATTGATAATTGGATGCACTCACTGTGAGCAGAGCCAGCCCTGGGCTGGTGGTTGTGAATGCCATGAGTAAGCTGGATGAGCAGGCCATAAGAAGCAAGTCAATAAGAACCAATTCTCCATCGCCTCTGTTCAATTTCTGCCTCCAGGTTTTGTGTCATGAGTTTTTGCCCTGACTTTCCTCAGTAATGGAGTGTGACCCAAGAGTTGTAAGCCGAAATAAACGCTTTCCTCCTCAAACTGCTTTTTTGCAGTCATGATGTTTTACATAGTAAACCTAATTAACTAAAATAAAATACTTTTTACTTTGTTTATGGTTTTATGAGACAGTACTTTTCTATGTAACAATCCAAGCTGTCCTGAAACTAACTCTGTAGTTCAGGCCAGTCTCGAGCTCACAGACATTTTACTTTCTAAATTTTTCTATTTATAAATTAAAAAAAAATATATCCAGGCCACAGTTTCCCCTCCCTTCTCTCCTCCCAGTCCCACTCATTCTCCCTCTTTTCCACCTCCCAATCCAATCCGCCTCCTCTATTTCTGTTTAAGAAAGAGTCTATTTTTGTTAGGTCACTTATGAGTATCAACAAAGCAGAGCATAGCAGGTTGCGGTAAGATTAAGCACCTCCCCACATATTAAAACTGAACAAAGCTACCCAGTATGAGGTCAGTAAAAGATTCAGATAGTCCCTGCTCCCACTGTTAGGAGTCCAACAAGAGGACCAAGCTACACAACTGATACATGACGAGTACTTAGGTGCTATGCAGGTGCTATGAATTTTTAATTTCATAGCTCTTAATATACATATTATAGCCAAGAACTTAGTTTTAATGTATCTTTCTGGGATCAATACAGTGGATCAGCTCTTCGACCTATACTATCTGTATGTTAGATATCTTCATTGGGCACATCCAAAGCCATTAAAGATTTTCCTGATATTTTAGCAACTACAATTCTGAACATTGCCCACATGTAGACTTTGTCTCTACACCCATGAATTCAAACCAAATTTTGTCATTAGTTGTGCCAATCATTTCTTCCTAAATAAAGTCCTTACATTAATATTGTCACTTAGAAAAAAATATTTAATTTAGTATTCAGCTAAGCAATACTGTTTTACAAAAGTGTGATTTTTAAATACACACATGCACACAACACACGCACATACACACATCCTGTTGGTGTCTTCATTTAGAGAATCTAGCCCTTGTATGGTTTTATTTAGGAAAAGAGGGAATACCTGTGATATATTGCTCTATCTTTGCAATTGAGGTCACCTCTGAGGAGGGAAGGAACAGAGCAATGGAATGTCTTTGGAGCTAGGTTATACATGCAGTCATTTTTCTTTAAAAGTTGGATGAAGCAAATAAGAACAAGTGATAATGTATTTGAACTTGGTGATAGCTATGTGGTGCCTATTTTAATTTATTGTACTGTCTGATTAAATAATTTAAAATCAATCTTAGATTCTGTAAACAGGTTTAGGATACCACTTCTCCCCTTTTGAAGCTTCATCCTCTTTTTTACTTGAAGATACATTTTTTTTCACACAATGAATTCTGGTTTTGGTTCCCCCTCCCACAACTCTTCCCAGATCCTCCTCTTCCTTCCCACTCACATAAACTTTTTCTTGCTCTTTCTCATTAAAAAAACCCCCAAAACAGGTATCTAATATCAATGATATACTCTCTCTTTTTTATTTTTCAAGACAAGGTTTCTAAGTATATCTTTGGCAGTCCTGGAACTCTGTAGATGAGGCTGGCCTCAAACTCACAGTGATCATTCTGCCTCTGTCTCATGAGTGCTAGTATTAAAAGTGTGTGCCACCATCATCCAGGTTTTCTCTTTAAAGAGAGAAAATCCTATTGTTTCTGAATGTATTAGTGTCATGGTGAGGGGGCCTGGCATGCATGTTTCTAATTGCCACATTAGAATGAAATTAACAAAAAGTTTAACAAGTTATAACCATGAAAAACAGACAGGTAATAGCTAATTCACACAGTTAAGTTAAAGGCACTATGCCCAAGAATATCATCAACCCAAATTCTAATGCCTTCCCTGACCTTTAGGATGTGGCTTTGTTTAGCAATAGGGCTTTTCATGTATTCGGTGAGCTGAGGTCTTGCTGGGATAGAATGGGCTCTCAATCCAAAAACTGACATCCTCAGAAGAGAAGAAATACAGAGATCCACAATTATAGAAAGTGAGATCATTCAGATGAATACAGACAGAAATCAGGGGTATGGAACTAGTTCTTAAAAAATATTGGAGGTGTTGGCAGCCAGAGACAGTGGGAGGCATCTAGAAAGGGTCATTCCTGTTCACCAGAATCTAGGAGGACACATGGTCCTGCCAACACTTTTTATCCTTTTTTAATTTTGTAGATTTGATACACATACACACATTAATACATAATTCTTTATTGATTCTTTGGTAATTTCATATTAGGCATCCTAATCCTGCTTATTTCCCAGTCCCTCCATATCCACCCCTGACCTCTGCAACATAACCCCAAAAGAAAATCCCTCAAAGATCTGCTAAAAAAACAAAATGAACAAACAAACAAAAAACCCCACCTCCCTCTGTCTTTCCTGCCTCTTCAACACCTCTTCATTTGTCATAGTGACATTGGGAGCTACAGTCTGTCCCATCAGCCCCACCTGAATATGCATCATTGATCTTGTTTAAGGCCCCTGGCCTCTGGCACGCTATTATTACTGGACTGTCATCCAAACGCCCGTCAGATATTCTTCTGTTGCCCTGAGTCATGGGGATCTGGTGCTGGTGTCTGAGGGCCGTGCTGCCGCCAGGACCATACTGATCTGGGTGACCACTGCCACTGGGGTCACGGTGATGTCTGGGCCAAGCTGCTGCCAGGAGTTATGTCTAGGTCTGTGGTCCCACTGCGCAGGGGTCTGTGTTGATGTCCATAGCTCATGCTACCAAAAGGGGTCATAGGAACCATACATGCTGAAATCTGAGAGTCATGCTAACCTGGGCGCTGACCTTCACTGGTCCTGGGAAAGTTGGCCCTGCTCTTCCCTGGACGCTGAAGCAGAAGAGCTAGTACTGCCCCTCATAAGAGAGCTGCCCCCTCAAGAACTCAGGAGAGATGGCCCCTCACCACAGGTGTAGGAGAGCTGGCACCTATGGCATGGGCCTAGGAGAGCTGGTTCTACTCCTTGCCCAACAGGGTAGGTCCCAGTAGTCTGGACTGACTAACTCAGTGACTGCTTTTTTTAAGCAAATTTTTATTTATTTATGTTTTAATTTTTGCGTGCATGCATGCACACACAAATGCACACTCTCTCACACATGCTGTATGTATTGAATCCATTCAGTGTTGCTCAGAAGTATGTGTGTTTAGGGCTGAACATTTCTTGAGTTACTTGTTGTGGAATATTAGTTTAAGATGTGTTACATTTGTTTATGCTGTGGAATATTTGTTTAACAATGCAAAGATGTGTTGTATTCTTTTATGCTGCATTCATTTAACTCTGTGAAGCTGTGATTTTTGCCTGCCTAAAACACCTCATTGGCCTAATAAAGAACTGAATGGCCTTTAACTAGGCAGGAGAGGGAATAGCCGGGCTTTCAGGCAGAGAGAATAAACAGAAGAAGACAAAGAGAAGGAAGAGCAAGAAAAGGAACAGAGAAGATGCCAGGGGCCAATCACCCAGACACATAGTCAGCCATGGAGTAAGAAGTAAAGAGAAGTATATAGAATAGAGAAATAAAATAAAAAAAAACAAAACCCAGAGACAAAAAGTAGGTGGGATAATTTAAGTTAAAAAAGCTGGCTAGAAATAAGCCAAGCTAAGGCCAGGCATTCATAAGAAAGAATTAGTCTCTGTGTATTTATTTGGGAGCTGGGTGGCACGCCCCCAAAGAGTAAAAAAAAAAACCTACAGATACTTATCAGGGTGCTCATTCCTAGAGAAGACTAATTCTCCCTCTCTCAGTAGCCATTGACTGACTGTAACACTTCATCCAGGGATTCTCCTATTTATGTTCTTGAAAATACCTTTATTTTAAATTTCTGGTCTCTAGAACCATAAGATAATCAATCGTGTTTCAAATCTTAACAGTGTATGATAATATACTACAGCCATCACAGAATTCATTTTTTTCCTACTTCAACTGGTGGTTGGGACTGGAGCTCAGGAAGCAATTTTCAGAGACATTGACCCTGAAAAGTCCACCTTCACTCAGTCCAGAAGTTGCTGAGCTGGACAACACTCACATCAGATGAGAAAGCACCTGCAAGTATCCATGAGTCCTCCAGGTTAAAACAATACAAAGAAAACAATGGTAGCTCTGTGGGAAACTCATATAGTTTATAATTGGCAAAACAAAATGATGATATAGCTGGGTTGGGAACAGCTAGCAGGGACTCAGAATTTTCTGGAACTTACTTTGTAATGAATAGATGCTCATGAGAATTAAATGAAACCACATACGGAAGTACCCTATCACAATAAAAAAATGTAGATTCCTCTCCACACACACACATCATAGTCTGTAACAACGGACATGAAATGAGCAATGCATTGGGCCAGGCCAGTCTGGAGTTTTTGTGTGAAAGCTGTCTCACTCACCAAATCAAGAGATGCTCAAAGGGAATTGTGTTTTCTATGACTAGGAGGCAGGGCTGACCACTAGTGATGTAAGTACCCAGTGTAGTCTAAGTAAATTCCTCAAAAGTATGAAATCTTCATAGACAGTTTTCAGTTACAGAAAACTGTCAGCTACAGAAGCTTAAAAGTGTAGGAGGAAATGCATGCCTGACCTGGCAGTCAACATACCTTTCACACTGCACTTCTAAATAAGAAGCATGGCACACCATGCTTCTGAAATAGAACACTGTATTCTGATGTAGCGTGAGTAGCTGGTAGCTAGCCTGCAGTTGAGTCTGCACTAGCCACATCTCTTTTAATGTGCTTCTTCACATCGACATTCTGGTGGTATGAGCTCTCACTATCCAATCTGAGGCAATGTGCTAACCTATCATAGTCAATAGGCTTCAGCTACATAAGTTATTGATCACATGCAACAAAGCAGATGCTGTGTTTGAAACTGTCTCTAGAGTGGTTTATCTTTGAGTCCTTTACCCACTCATGGGTACTGATGTCATGTTGAGGGATACCCTAGTAATGAAGGCATAGAGCAGTGGTTGCCACCATGTGGGTCGTGACTCTTTCACAAATATTGCCTAAAACCATCTGCATATCAGATATTTATACTATGATTCACAACAGCAACAAAACTACAGTTATGAAGTAAGAGCAGAAATAATTTTATGTTTGAGGGTCACTACAACACGAGGAACTGAATTAAGGGGTTGCAGCATTAGGAGAGTTGAGAACTACTGGCATAGAGGAAGATAGGCTGTATACCCCGTGCCATGAACCCATCCCCAAGCATGGGTGACATCTTAGGGGAGTTACCATGTTAGGTTTGCCAGTGCAGAATTACAGACATGGCTTCCTTTCTGCTTATTGTAATGTAAGGCTGTTATAACATTAAAAAAATCCCAACAGAAGTCTTCAGGAAGGCAATTTTGAAACTGAATAACAGCCACTTAGGTAGACATACTCTATCGGCTGATACTCTTGCTAACTGCAGCCCTTAATTCATCTGTTGTTCATATTAAATACCCCACAGCCATTCAGCAACTGCAAATCACATGGCCATGTCTTCCTACTGCCAGAACCGTTAATTAGCTTCAGCAGCCTGAATGTCTGAGAAATTGCAAGGATTTATAATTGCACAGTGAAGTACAGCAAGTGGCTTAAATGTCTTTGTTCAGCATTTACAGTTTTTAGACCATTTAGATTCTCAGTCATCTGACAGAAACAGAACACTTCATTTCTTTTACACCCTGAATGTAGCTTTAGCATCATTTTTCTTTCTGGATAAAAAAGGGGATTGGTTCTTATCAAAGCAAATAGCTCTATAAAATCTAAAGAGGGTTTCTTCATGGAGCCCATACCATAAAAATGCCTCAAAATTGAGGGATTTGGTGAAAAATCCTTTGTATTTTGTGAGTAAAATAGTTTATTATAGTCATGTGTTGTTTCTGTCTCCCTCTCCTGTCTAGTCAGCCCATGAATGGAGCCCTGCTCTGTGGGAACTGTCCTCCCAACTTGGGGAGAGCCCAGATCCTCCAAAGGGCTGGGGAATGACAAACACCCTGCCTGTGGCTTAATGATGAGCTTCCTGGGCCCCATGTGTTTCTTCTGTATCCTTCCTTAGACTCAGAAATTCAGAGGTAATGACAGTGATATCAATGCCTTGGGAATCTCCCCATGTCCCGAAGGCCCCACTTTATCAAGTTGTGCAAGTTTCTCAGCATGTTGGCTCTCAAATGGAGCCGTATACTCAAGTTGATGCACAGAGTCTTAAAAAAAATCAGTGGAGAACATGGCCTATTGAAGAGTTTTCTAAAAGTGTGACGAAGCTGGGCACCATGGTAAGCATCTGTGGATCAGGATTTCAATACTATCATTGGCTATAGAGCAATACAAGGCTAGCCTTGGGTGTATAAAACACTGATAAAAGATAAATAGACAAAGGCGTGCTGAAAAGCAATAGCCTTTTGGATTTATTTCCTGAAGGAAAGGTTGAATTCTAATGAGGCACTCTGACAATTTACTAAAACTCTATGAACTTCTGTTCCTTTACCTGTAACAATACTGACTTAGAAGTCTGACAGAGGACTTCCATGAAACAAAACAAGATTGTCCTTAGAGATGTGCTGGAAAATGGTAAGCGGTCATCATCACTTGTTATTGTTATGCCATAGGCTACAGTTATGAAATTGCCGATTAGACTAGCACTCGGAGCAAGGTATAGTGCTGAGTTGCTATATATCAGCACAAAGTGAGAAGGCTCGCAGCTTTAGAATAAGAGTCATAATCCTATTTCATATGACCATTGGACCATTGAGAAACAGACTTATGAAAACATGGCAGGGAGCATCAAAAGAGTAAATCACTCCTATTTACTTGAGACTCAGAAGGGAAAAAGGAAGTCTGCACAAATAGATACGTATGTGGTGGGAGATGGGACTGCCTGCCAGATTTTGTTGTTTAGACATTGCTGTGGCATGGTCATTTTCACAATTGGTATCTCTTTTCTTATAGTTCTAAAAATACATAGTTATTTCGCCATGTCTTCCATTCTTTTTATTTCCATTTATTTTACTTTTCTCTCTTTGAACCTCTTCTTTGCCTTTGGTCTCATAAATTATATGCTGCTTTCCTGTGTCATTGAAAAGAGGTTTCAAGGATGTTCAACTAAATTGGTACAGATATCAATGAGGAAGTGAGAGGCAAGGGAATATGCTGTGACTTTACTTTGAAAAGATGTGTGGTCTGAGAGCAAAGAGAGCTGCATCTTTGATTGAGGTGAAACATGGTAAATATCACACAGTGATTATGACTCTCCTGGGTAGAGGAAAAACTCAGTGCAAGGAAGGTTTCTGTGGAAAGGTAGGAAAGAAGCAGAGGTTGCAACACTGGGGAGTGGCAGTCACATGGGGAACATGAATGACTCATTGCTCAGGCCTGGGCTTTGATTCTCGTAATCTCACACATGTGTAATCTTGCATATACACTAGGGATTTGTAAATGCTAAACAGGCATATGAGCTCTAAGAAAAATACACAGTCTTTTAAATTGGGAAATTTCTGGTCCCTTCCATTCCACTGTGTACACTTGTGTGCATGTGTGTATATGTTGTATGTGTGCATACTGTGTGTGTGTTTGTGTCTGTGTGTGTGTATAGGTGCGCTCAACTGTGTGTACACATGTGGAGGCCAGAGGTTGACTTTAGGTATCTTCCTTTGTCACTTTACAGATTAGTTTTTGAGTCAAAGTCTCTGGAGCGTGATATTTGAGATTGACCTGCCAGTAAGTGACTAACAGTGCTGGCGTGACAGCCATGCGCTATTGTGCCTGGCTTCTGTGTGGGTACTAGGAATCCAAGACCATGACCTCATACATGTGAAGCAAGCACTTTGCCTACTAAAATATCTCCCACCCAACCTTCCCATGTTGACATAGAACCCAAAGTATAAAAACATGAAATTATACAGCCTGACAGATACATGTGAAGAAAATACCCTACACTAACGAAACTGTCAAAGTTGTTCTTCAGTTTTCATAAGGAATTTTCAGCAGTAGGAGTAGCAGTATCTAGGCCCACAATTGCTTCAGATGGTCACAAAGCTTAGGAGTAGTGACTGGTAACAACTTCATCCCACATTAATTTTTAGCATGGTATTTTTAGTGACTATTTGGGAGTTTCACATAATACACACCAATCGCATTCACTTCCTAGTCTTCTCAGGTCCACTCCACACTTGTGGCCCTCCCCCCAATACTAAGTACTGTTTATTTACTGGAGCATGGCCAAACTTCCAGTGGCCAACCCTTAAAGAGAACCGAGTCACCCCTACCCTCACCCCTGCCAGACACCGTCAGCTCTGAAAAAGCTTCACTTAAGGATTCCTATTGCAGTTCTTTTAAAAAAGCTTCCTTTTAATTTATTCTTTGTGTCTTTCCCATCATGTATTTTGATCCCATTCATTTCTCCATCCCTTCATATTCCCCCTCTGCCCTTGTAACCCCCTGAAAATAAAATAAAATTTAAGAGATAAAAAGAAAAAAGAAAAGAAAAACAAAGGAAAAGGGGGAAAACCTTGTCATGGAAGCTGATGTGTGACACAATGAGGCATGTAGTAAACCTTTTGTCCATATATCTTTACTTGTAGGTGTTCATTGCAAAGAGTCATTGGTCTGGTTTGAGGCCTCTGGCTTCCGTTAGGCTGTTGACATTGTGCCCTTACGGGGGCTCCTCTTGGCTATCCTGTTGTTGCCCTGTTTTATGGAGATCCTGCAGCATTAGGTCTACAGGACCAGCCTCTTCTTAATTTGTAGGAGTTCTCTTCAACAGCTTCTTGTTTAAACTTTTTTTGGGGGGTGGGGGATGGATCAGGGAAGAGATATTGTCACAGAAGTCTTCTATGTCTTTCATTCTGAACTATGAGTCTGCAGTCATTGAAACAACTGCAAAATAAGCTGCAATGCTCTTTGTCACTGGCAGCACAGACCATGGACCTCAACAGGGCCCTTGGTCACAGCACAGACCACAACATCCACATGGCCTCCAGTCTCAGCATAGAGTACAGACATCAACATGGTCCTTGGCTGCAGCATCAACTACTGACTGCAGCATGGACCATTGGCAGCAGCTTGGTCTATGGCCATCAGCATGGCTTCAGGTGACAGTACAGACCATTTTCATCCATATGGCCTTCATTGTAGCCATAAATTGGAGGAAGGAAGGAATAAGGAAGGTCTTCACTAGCGTTGGTAGTAATTTGAAAATTCTACCCCTTCCTTTAGGTAGCTGATTTTTCAAGATAATGGTCTAGATTAGGAGGAACACTCTGATAAAATACAATCATCTGGCCCAGTCCCAGCCTGAGTTTCAGGGGCATTCAATGTTTTAATTTCTCATTCTTTCAATTGAACCATTAGCCAGAATACCATGTTTCTTGGCTGTGCTAGTTAAGAGTTCTCTATAATTAATTATAATAGCAGCTTAGCTATTCAAAATACCTGAAAGGGTAATCATTATCTTAATAGAGAGAACTAGCCTGCATTTTAGACAGCCACTTGGCAGTGGTGTTATAATTGGGGTATGGCTGCAGTATTTAATGACCTGGAGACCAGAGAGTGAGTTTTCTGAAGCACACCTTCAGTTTCCAAGGTGACACAAATGTGATAAGGGGCAGAAAAGACCCATGCCTTTCCTTCAGGCAGCAGGAACAAAGGAGCATAGGGGCCAATACAGAGAATGAAGGACCACTCAGGCAATGGATCACTCAGGAAAAACAAAGTGGATGAAGATGTGATGTGGTTACACAGTGACAGCATATCCATCTTATAATGGGTTCATTTATTGACGAGTGATTTCTAAAACACAAATACACATTTAAAACATTAAAGTCATATGTGTTAGTATATCCAGCAGCCACAGAGCTCACATTGCAGAAAATCAAATGAAACCATCATAAGTTTGGTGAAATACAGAGAAAATTCAAGTCCCAGCCTCAGAGGGTGTTGGTGGTTAAAGTAAGGGTAATCACTGGTAAAAAATCGGATCCTATAATTTGGGATGGGAATGTGTAGGAAAACCTTGCTGGAGCTGAGAATTTTAATCCTTTGATTCTCAAGAGTTTGTTTCACCTGAGGAAGCAGTAAGTGCCCTCAGCCCCATCTGCTGTGAGATAATTCTCTTGTACACTATAAAGATTTACCACTCATATTGGTTTATAAAACAATGATTGGCCAGCAGCCAGAGAGGAAGTATAGATGGGGCAACTAGATTAGGAGAATTCTGTGAAGAGGAAAGATAGAGTCATCATCCAGAAGCAGTGGAAGCAAGATGAGAATGCACTATTGAGCAAAGGTACCAAGCCACAAGGATAAACATAGATAAGAATATGGGTTAATTTAAGTTGTAAGAACTAGTTAATAATAAGCCTGAGCTACTGGGCCAAAAAGTTTATAATTAGTATAAGCCTCTGTGTATTTCTTTGGGACTGAACAGCTGCAGGACCAGGTGAGACAGAAACTTCTGTCAACACCTATCCCTTGAAATAGTGACTTTTTCACCTTTGACGGGAAATTAACCCTATTTTGTCTGTTAAATTAGCAGTGACTTCCTCTGAAGGAAACACCAGGCAAGACAATACTGATATCCCTTATGTCCCACTAAGAGTTGCCTCCTAGACCTATAATCAGACTTAAGGCAAAGCAGGCTCAATAGATTGGAGATAGAAAACGCAGTTCTTGAGGAGGTCTGCTATACTACTAAGGAGATGAATGAATTTGCTAATTCTTTCAAGCAGAAGTCCGGGGAATATGTGTGTGAATGGATTTTCAGGGTGTGGGATGATGCTGGAAGGAACAGAACATGGAATCAGGCTGAAGTTTTTGATCTGAGCCCACTGAGTGGAGAGTCTAGGTTTAATACAGAAACTTACATGATTAAAAAAAGGTATCAAAAGTTTGTTTTAACAGTTGTCTGAAGTGTTTATCAAAAGATGGCCTACTGAAAAGAAGTTGGAGATGCCTGTTTCCCTTAGCTTAGTGTTAATGAAGGAATTTTAAGACAAGGAAATTGCAATGCTAGAGTGGGTATGCCATGAGAAACCTAATCCTCCACAAGGAGAAGGTCCAGAAGGCATGCCCTTCACTAATCCTGTGAGATTCTAAATGGTGGGAGGGGCACCAGCACCTTTGAAGAGTTTTGTTGTCATCCCTTTCCTTTTGCCAGACTTTAGGGTTGGAGATAATGCTGCTTCTCAACAGAATGAATACATAGAATGGAAAAAATTAAATGGGTTTAATTGGTCTCTGAGGTATCAGGGGTCAGGTGGCAGCACCAAATCACCAAAGACAAGGTGATGGTAGTTATTATAATGGGCAGCAAAGACAAACAATGCTCCTAATGGCCTAACCTGTAATGGTCAGCACAGGCAAAAGGACTTTATTGTGTCATGACTTGTACAGACTTTTGGTACTGGCTGATCATTAATCATGGTGTTTCCAGGCATGATATAGGTAAGAAGTCGACTGAATTTTTTGTTTGATTTATATAAGCAGAAAAATTCTCAAACAAATGAAAGAAAGGCTACATTGGATCATGGCTAAAGGGAATCTTGGCCCAAGATGAGATGTGCTAGTGCCACTCATTGAGTCCCAGATGTGGTACCATTCCCTAGGGTGTTCAGCCAGGAAACTGGTGATAGGCTGGCAACAATGGATCACTTCCTCCATGGAAAGGACAATGCTTTGTCCTTACTGGAGTAGATGCTTATTTTGGTTATGGAATTTATGGTAATTGTCTTTTCTGCATGTAGTGCTTCTGACAAAACCACCTTCCATGTACTTAGAGGATGCCTTATCTACTTCCACAGTATCTACACAGTATTGCTTCTGACCAAGGGACTTACTTCACAACCAGAGAAGTGTGACAGTGGGCCCTGATCATGGACTCCACTGCTCTTACCGTGTTTTCCACCACCCTGAAGCAGCTAACCTGAGATAAAGATAAAATGGCCTTTTGAAGACAGCATTACATCACCTATTAGGTTGCATCAGCCTGGGGGACTGGGGCAGGGTTCTCTAGAACGCAGTCAGTATATGTTTTAAATCAGCATCTAATATATGGTACAGTTTCTCCAATAACTGGGACCCACAGGTCCAGGAATCAAGGGAAGGAAAAGGGAATAGTTTCACTTACTATCACCCCTAGTGATCCAGTAAGATAATTTTTGCTTTCTATTCCTGCAACTTTAAATTCTGTTGCCCTAGAAGTTTTGGTTCCAGAGGACGGATTGTTCCGGCCAGTAGCCACAACAAACATTCCATTCCATTGAACTGGGAGCTCGGACTTCCTCTTGCCCACTTTGAGCTTCTAATGCTCTTAAACCAATAGGTTGAGAAAGGAATAACAGTGTCAGGAGGGGTAACTAATCCAGATTTCTGTGGGGAAATTGTTTTTTTCTTTTTCCTCCACAATGAGAATAAAAAAGATTTTGTCTACAGTACAGAACATTTTTTAGGATATTTCTTGGTACTACTACATCCTGTTATTTAAGTCCATAGGAAAATACTACAGTCTAATCCAGACAGGATGACAAAGGGCATGGATCTGCCAAGAATGAAGGTATGGGTCACTCCTCCAGGACAAGAGCTGAGGAATGCCGACATTCTTATTGAGGATGAAGGAAATACAGAATTAGTAGTAGAAGAACTTAGTTATAAATACCATCTGGGGTTATACAATCAGGTGGATTCTTGGCCTTTCTGTTCACAGTCAGCCAATGTTGGATTAGCTGGACCACAGCCTGAAAGTCATCCCAAGAAATCCCATTTGTTCATTTTATATAATTTTGCTTGTTTAGAGAAACCTGACTAAAACAGTTGTCTTTCAAAATTCTCTAAATTATTATTTAGCACCTGATCCCATCTTTCATATCCTGTGTTATTTATTGTTGTCCTTAATTATCAAGTTACACAGCTGGCTGTTCCCAGCATACCCTCACCAGCTATTGACTGTATGTGACCCTAACTACATTATATTTTTTTATGAATCACTGAACATGTAAATAACTAACTTAAAGAGCTATACATTTGGAGTTCTGTTCTGTTCATGAAAATCTATTGAGAGAATTACTAAAGCACAAGATGGTCAGAACATGGAGCAAATTGAGAAAATGGATTATATAAGATTTGAGTGACAATGTCAATCAGCTTTCTTCCATTCAATTGAATTGAGGAGAAAATTTATAAAGAAGAAAGGTTTGCTTTTGCCCATAGTCTCAGGAATTGCAGTTCGTGATCAATTGGTCCCTCGGACTGGTGCACATCATGAAGTAGCTGTAGTAAACTTTCTCATTGGGACGTCCAGTCCACAATGACCTCAAGTCCATAATGATATGGAGACTTATTATATATGAAAGCTTGGCCTTAGCTGAGATTGCTAATAACTATCTATTATAACTTAAATTAATTCATTTATATTAATCTATGTTCTGTCGTGCGGTGTAACCTTTTCAATCCCACACCTCTTTTTTCTTCTCTCTCTCTCTCTCTCTCTCTCTCTCTCTCACACACACAC
>LOJH01003337.1:0-17384 GCA_001685095.1 Ellobius talpinus | reverse complement strand
ACACACACACACACACACACACACACACACACACACACACACACACTGGCTTAATCCCAACTTTCTTTTTCTCAGAATTCTCTCTCTCCCTGGAACTCCGGCCTAGTCTCTTCCTGCCTAGCAGTTGGATATTTAACTCTTTATTAAACCAGTCACAGTGTACAAATATTCCACATCATGACTAGAACATTCAGTTAATCCACCTCAGGAGCCCAGGAGAAGGGGAAAGAGGAAGAATCTAAATTTGTGCAATTAACCTCAGAAAATACATCCTCAAAAAAACCAACAAAATTTCCAGTAAGTCTTCTCTTTTAAAAATCCCACCTCTTCCAAGTGGTGCTACTCTGGGTACCAAGCCTTTTCCACACACCTTTTGCAACTAAAGGCCTGCCCAGCAAGAGCAATAAGACCCCACAAGCAGGAGGGAAACCTGAGTATCTGAATCTTAGATTTGCCCAGGAAAGGCTGTGTGTATGGAGATGGAAGAAATAAGAAGTGTGGGTCCTGGAATTAGTTAAATCCTTAAATTATTAAATTAATCCCTTCCATGTAGAACTAGAGGTGAGCCTATACTTCTGTAAGTTTCCCTTTTTTTCCTGTAAAAAATCTAAACTAAGCTTCTTTCTTCATGTAGAAGTTTTGTTCCTCTGTGGGCTTTGTGCATTTTTTTCCCTAGACAGAGATGTTTTGTTTTTATTCAATGGTCTAATTTTCTGGCCTCTTTTCTCTGACAGTAATTGTCATCATCATAACTACAATGGAATGGCTGCCATGTGCTGCTTAATAGATATGAGCTATAGAGAATAAGGTCATTTCCAAAAGCTTAAATGGATTCACAATGAAGAAAGTATTGACGTTCAAGGTCCTTGTATATAAAAGACGTGTTCTCCTAATGACATAACATTGCCATTTGAATTAATAAACCAAGCAGTCTTTTGTTTCTTCTGTTTGACAGTTCCAGATATTGATTTGATCCCATTTGTCCCTGGCCTTTACATGCTGCAAACACATGGAGGAAGCTCTGCTGGTGTCTCTCAGAATCTGCAGGTACTGAGTCCACCGACTCAACTTGCTGTGACTGAGAAGCATTCAGGAACAAATTTCAGAAGGTGTCCGGAGGCAAAACCTGAACTTTTGTTGCTTCAAGCACTCAGGGGAATGTACCCGAATGCCAGAATGTGTAAGTCCTCCTGCTGGAGCCTCAGTGTTCCCCGTCTTTAGTCCCTTTTGAACACCCTTTATCTGAATACTGTCCTCATGTCTCCTTCTTTGCTACATATGCTGCATGCAGCTTGCTTCTCTGACAAAAATAAAGTGTGTCTAAAAGTCATTCAAGAGCACAAGCTCCTGAAAAGCTATTAAATTGTAAAAATGATCCCTCAAAGACTGAGAGGAAACAGACTGTGCCACAGCTCAGGGAAGGGAACACAGATTGTGGATGTCTGTACTGAACATGGATGGAGGTTTACCTTGTCAGCATTCTCTAAACATTACACTAGACGAATTCTTTGGCTTGGGATAATGGTCTTTTATCCTGTCACTTGTGTTAGTTTTAATAAAATGCTGATTGGCCAGAAACCAGGCAGGAACTATAGGCGGGGCGACCAGGCAGGAAGTAGAGGCAGGGCAATGAGAATGCTGGGAAGAGGGAAGCCAGTCTGCAGTCGTGAACCAGCCTCAGAAGAAGCAAGATGTGACTGCCTCGCCGAAAAAGGTACCAAGTCGCTTGACTAACATAGACAAGAAATATGGGCTAATATAAGTTATAAGAATTAGTTAATAAGAAGAGCCTGAGATCCTGGGACAATCAGTTTGTGATTAATGTAGGCCTCTGTGTGATTTCTTTGGGACTGAATGGCTGACGGCTGTGGAATCAGGCAGAACAGAAACCTCAGTTAACATTCTTTACAGAGCATTTCTGTATTACCGTGTAATCTAAGTCTTCTATAGACAATATAAACTATGGGGAAGGATTGTATTATTTTTATGTGGTGGCTGCTGTATTTCACAGAAGGAATTTGAGGAGCTGTGAAGTTTTATATCCTGCTTTGATGCCTCACAGATTCTGAGGGGTGACTGCTGTGGGAACTCCTTCAGCCAATAGCCTTTATGATACCGGCCCATTTGGGCGTGGTCTGTTACACTATACAAATGTAGCTGTAAAGCTTGTGCCTGCTCTCTCTCCTGGCAGCTGGATTCAGTTCCTGTCTCCTGTTCATGCAGAAGACTGTGATATTTGAGCCTAACCCTAAATAAATAACCCTTTATTATACTCAATTCTGAGCTAGTGTGGGATTACTTTTTAGCATCCATCTTCAGATGACTGTGTCTTAACATGTGTGTATGAAATACTAACCTGACAAAGTATAATATGGACATAGTGTATTATACCTATCTGTAAAGATATGTAAATGGCTTTATGTATGATATATATAAATATATGGCTAAATAATCACTCAATCAGCAATTCCTCAGTGTGAATTACACCAGTCAGTACACAGTTATTCTTACAGTGCTATATATAGCATCTCTAATATATAGTATATTATCACATTACTACATAATCATACTTTAATTATTACTCAATTTCAACTGGAATAAAATGACATCTAAAAGAATAAACAGTGTACACATAAGCATTCTGTTCTCTATGTGTATGTGAATGGTGTTAGGATGAAACAGCTCGTTGCATTCATTTTACCTTGAGATGCGATTGTGGAGGCGATGCTTTCCCAGGTGCCAGGGGCACCGCACTGCCAGTCAGCACCATGGGTGCACTCTGGACTTTCCCCTTGCACCCTGGAGACTGCAGGCTACCTCTGCCCTCAGGACCCCTGACTAGAATGTATTTTCACTGCAGGAAACACCCTATATGCTGATCCTAACCTCATTTCTTGTCTCTAAAGCTTTGCTTGTTCTAAATATGTTTTCAACAGATTGTCCTTTCTCTAAGCATTATCTCCCTATTATAAGAGGCTAATTACTAATTACTGGGGCTTGTTCTAGCACAATAGAACAGCCATTCCTTGCCCATCTCTGTATCTGAACTAACATCTTGTGACTAATTGATAAAAACCTTTACAGAATCTAGTAACTTAGCAGATCACTGGCTTATACCAACCCAAAAGTTAGGAACAGCATCAGAGAGTATTTTAACACCATGGCTTCCATATTGTTGTACCTACCTCTGATATATCCAACAATGCATTTTAAACTTAGCTTGACTTATGGCTTTCTTTGTTCTGTAAAAACATTAAAAACTGGATGAAAGTGCTTCCATTATGAAACATGAAATTCAGAGTAACCTAAATCTGTATAACCTAAATCCCAGGCCATGAATACTCAAAATGGCTCCAGAAGAAACTATCTCTTATTCCACTTTAAATAAAAAACAGGACATATTCTGATTTTATGTGTATACACAATTCCTAATCCAGATTAGACACCAATCAGATAAAAATGCTCAGAGACTTTGGGGGTGAACCTGAGCTGGCATCTAAGTGTTTTTCACGATGGTCTGACAGCTTTGCTCTGTTTTCCTTAAGCTTCTGTCCTGTTTGGATGTGGAACTAGCTTGCCCTACTTGATTCTGGAAGTGGCTGTGTGACTTGCTACCTATGCTTTCCTCTTTAATGGTATATACTGGTGACAGTAATTGTAATCCCTATAGGGAAGTCTGGGCAGTCATTAGAGTTTTAGATTGAATTAAATGAGGAAAGCAGCCAGCATCAGTGTTGTAATTATAGGTGGTATAGATGCAATAATAGAGTCCTCTAATTTTTTTTTTCCAAAGTGCTGTTACAGAAAGAGGTGGGAAAATTCTTTGCCTGGAGAATTGTGGTACTGGAAGAAAAAAAAATTATTTGTGCAACCTCTATTTCTGGCATCATTGTAACTCCATTTAAACAAAGTGTTTCTATAATATCATTCTTTGCACCATAAATTTCTCACTGAAATACAAAATTTTCAACACAGTATCAAAGATTATCCACCAATTGCTCTGTCATTGTTCCATTCTCATCTCTCTCTCTCTCTCTCTCTCTCTCGTGTGTACACACACACACACACACACACACCCCGTCCCCCCACAATGCCCCATACAGAGAGGAGTAAGGGGAAGAAGGACATAGCAAGATAAAGAGCACCATAACTTTAAAACTTAGGGATATTTTTTCTCCTGAATGCCTAGCTAAATTTTTAATAGTTAACTCTCAGGTTGCCATACATAAATGTAGAGTCTGTCAAGTCTGTAGAGTCAGGCTGTGTATGAGCCACAAAGCCTCAGTCCTATGCAATTGTGGACATGGCTTTTCCCATCTGAATTAGATTATCAAGACAAGCTTCTCTGTAGACTATTCAGGCTAGCTCAATCCATAGTCATAACTATTGTTGTGTGTTATTTCTGTATCATTTCTCTTGGCCTTGAGACCCTCAGGCTAGGTAGCAAGTATTTCTCATAATAATTGTCAAAGCTTGAAGGTAACTCCTGTTGCACTAGGCTTTGTCAAGTCTTGACTTCCATCACAAATCAAAAATAATGTTCTAAACAAAAGTAAATTGCTGGCTAAGCCAAAGTCCCACAGAAGGAAATATACACTAATTAATATGAACAGAAATTCACAACTACATGGTCAGGAGATGCAGATAGAGGCTTCAGTGGAGGATAATGTGGAGATTTTTGTCTGTCCCAAGGCATGAGATGATACATGCTGCCTTTCACAAATTATCCTCCTGTGTGCTATTATAACGTGGAGTTGTAGCTTGGCTAATGGTAATGGAAAATATGAATACTTCATTTAATTATGAAAATAATGTATCATGAATATCCTAAATGAAGCTGTGAGGTCTTTGTGTGTTGCTAATTGACAACGCCAAACAATTGTCACAGGTGTTTCCAACATTGAAACTGTGGGATTATGGAGGAAGCATTTCTGTTTTATCTTTCCTTATAACTGAGTTTATGTTATGTACAAAGCATTAACTTGTTAAATACACTTCACACATGCCAGAATGACTGATATTTTAGAATTCTATGAGTTCCCAGTAATGTGAAGCTACAGAAAAATGGAGTTTTCCCACATTGCGGGGTGAATGCAAAATGGTTCCATGTTTTCAAACAATTTTCAGTTTCTTATTCACTGTAAAAAAATAAAAGAAAACCCATTCCTAGGACTCCTTTACCATCTTTTTTCTAGTATACAACAACATTTTGCTTAAGGATTTCTCTTTAGAATTGTTGTCTCTTTTGATGTATTCAAATCTTCTCTTTCTATTTCCTGAAAAGTACTATTAATTCTATTCATTCGAAGTTTTTAATCTTGTTTCTCAAAATTTTAAATTTGATGATTTAGAAGCTATTGTTGTAGGACTTACTTTGGAATCAAAGAAGTAGGGGATGTGTAATGACTCAGTCAATAAAGTACTTGCTGAGAAACCATGAAGACCTCAAGTAGATCCCCAGAACTCAGGTGAAAAACCAGATGTGGTGTCATGGAATTGTAGCCCACTGCTGAAAAGACAAGACTGAATCTCTGGGGTGTACTGGCAACTAGCCAGCCTAGGTTAGTCAGCAAACTCAAGTCCCACTGAAGAGTACCTGTATTAGTCAGGGTTTTCTCTAGCAACAGAACTTATAGAATGAATTACTCTCTATATACAGAAAAGAGATTTATCGGAATGACTTCTAGACTGCAGCCCAGCTATGTGACTGGCTATGATTTGTAAGTCTAAGTATCCAGTAGTTGTTCAGTTCATGAGGCTGGATGTCTCAGTTGGTCTTCAGTATATGCTGGAAAACCAAAGATTTAGGCTCTAATGCAGTGAAGGAATGGACTTGTTAGTGAAAGGGAGGGTAAGCAGGCAAAGAGCAAAAGCTTTCTTCTTCCATGCCCTTACATAGACTCTAAGCAGAAGGTATGGCCCAGATTAAAGGGGGTTCTTCCCAGCTCAAGATCCACATTAGAAGTGGATTTTCCTACTTCAAACTCAGGAAAAAGTCTTCAGTGGTATGCCCTCCATTTTCAAATTTCATTAGTTCCAGAAGCAGTCAAGTTGGCAAATAAGAATAACCATCGTAGCACCTGTTCAAAAAACAAGCGTAATGGCTCCCAAGGTATATAATCCAAGCTGACCAAGGGACATCACGTACCAGTGAACACATGTGAATGTACACACACTTGCAGGCATTCATACACATACATGAAATTTATTTTACTTTCTTATTTATTTTTGGTTATTATGTAAAATGTGCATTACTGCTATTGTGTGTATAGTTTGATATTAATGAGACCAATAGTTTATGGCCTTTGCCTGTTCTTTTATTATGTTTCCTAAATGTTCATTAACTAGGAGATATTTTCTTTATGATCACTAATTTAAAATATGAAATTCTGATGCTTCTGTAATATGTGTAAGCTATTAACCAATATCTAATATCTGCCCTTTCAAAAAGTCCCTGACATTTTTCATATTTACAATGCCATCATCTACTTGAAGATGTATCTCAGTATTTCTTCATGAGATAAATATGATGAACAGTGAGTCATGTCTGATATACAGTATTTCTTACAGACATTTTGCATGGCAGAATAAGTTAATAACACCTGTATTACAGAGGGTTTGTTGTCACTATTTGTTGAGGTCATCATCTAGTTGGCATTAGCTCTGCTTGCAGCCAATTATGACAGAAGCCACTTTTCTCTTATTCTCTCTCTTCATCTTCCATCTTCTCTCTCTCCCATCTTCCCTTTTCATTCTCTCTTTCCCTTCTCTCTTATTTTTGATATATCTCACTAAATTCTATTACACATCCATGAATCTTCATTATAGTTTATAAAGAGAAAATATTAAAAAAGCAAAATTCCTTATTATGGAATACCTGCTCCTAGCCATTTTTCATTTTGCTTACTGACAAAAATCACTAATAAAATGCCTTACAACCCTCACTGGATCTTCATTCCTTAGTAGCTTAAAGAATTGCTTCTGAGCTTACAGTCTCTGACCCCTAAATAATGTTCTATTCAACCCCTACTTTGCTGTGGGATAATGCTCTTGTACACTGTAAAGATTTGTCACTTGCATTTGTTTAATAATATGCGGATTGGCCAGTAGCCAGGAAGGAAGTATAGGTGGAGTGACCAGACTAGGAAAATTCTGGGAAGAGAAAAGACAAGAGAAGCAGTCACCAGTCAGATGCAGAGGAAGCAAGACGAGAATGCCTCACTGAGAAAAGGTACCAAGCCACGTGGCTAAACATAGACAAAAATTATGAGTTAATTTAAGTTGTAAGGCCTAGTTAATAATAGGCCTGTGCTAAGAGACCAAACAGTTTGTAATTAATATAAACGTCTGTGAGTTTCTTTGGGACTGATGGCTTCTGTCTATACTCCTTAACAGCGTAGTTTATTGGCTAGTGAGGTCCCATAGACCTCCAACATTACATGCCAATGTTATCAGCTACTCTCCAGAAACTGACAATAAGATCTATTGCTGAAGATATCACAGACTTGAGTTACAGAACATTGAGAAATTAAGCTGATACTCACCTGGAAGATTCATCCATACTCGTGATGACATTTTAAATATATTTTAATAAATAAAGACTGCCTGACAATCTGAGAGTAAAACAACCCCCACTGGTCAGCTTTACAGACCAGATTATGGTGACACACATCTTTAATCCCTGTAGCCACCCTCGTTGCCATAGAAATCAGTTAGTGCATGCCTTTAATCCCAGTAGTGTACGCCTTTGATCCCAGCCCTAGAAAGGAATATAAAATGGGGTAAGAAAGCTGTCAGATGCAGTCTCCTTCTGAGACTCCTGGAGGCAGGAACACCATTTCAGACTGAGGTTGAGGTAAGAGCCAGTGGCTGGCTGTTTTGCTTTTTGTATCTTCAGGGTGAACTCCAATTTCTGACCCTGAGTTTTTATTAATCATGCTTCACATACTTGCTAGTTTTCATAGCTCTAGAAAGGGCTCCCAGATGAGAAAAGTAGTTATCAGTTACATATATGTGAATCCTTACAACTACAGTAACAACTGGCCTGGCATGACATGTCCACTGGAGGAATACTTGCACATACTATGAGAGTAACCAAACGCTTAATTATTGGACTTAAGGCCTGATCACCAAGATTAAACTCATACCTGGTACCATTGTCAGGGCCAAAATCTTGTAACTAGATAGGTTATAGGCCCTAGGGGAGAACATACTACTACTATTCCAATACTGATTAGACGGATTCCTAATGACTTATCATTATACCCATAGTTTAATATACTTCTCAATTCTTATCAGAGAGGCTTCTATTTGGAGTAGATGATAATCAGCATAGAGAGTCACAGTTGACTACAGAATGTCCAGCTCTAAATGGAACATCTGCACTATATGCCCAGCTCTTAAGTCTCAGGAATCTTTGAGGAAGAGGAATCAGAAAGAATAAAATAGCTAGAAGCAGTGAATGACTGCCGCGGAGCAGTGTCTACCAGACACAGCAGGGAAACTTCAGTTAGAATGCACAGTGGTTGTGACTAATGCAGAAGCTTAAGATATAGACCAAATCTCAGTGTGAAGAGGGAAGGTAGGTACAAAGTTTCATGCTTAACCAAGGAGCTATTGGGAATTGATAGCTGTAGGGAGTTGGCTATTCTTTAAGAGTATATTTCCTGATAAATTGACTATGTTTCAGGGAAAGGCCGCACATCCAAAAGTACATTAGTAGCACAAATTGGACTTGATGGGTGTAAAACAAACAGACAAAGCAACAAAAAGCTACAGACACAATGTTGAGTGGGTTGGGAATGGAGTTGAATGTAAGAGGGGGTGGGTGAGGAGTGAGTATGATCAAAATGCACCAGATTCTCAAAGAATGCATTGAATTCAAAACATAATTCTCAAAGAACTAATTTTTGAAAATGCAGCACTTCCCCTGAATCTCACAGTCATGTGACATTCTTCTGTCTTTGGCCAGCTGACCACCTATTACTTCCCAACATGCTCATTCTTGGCTTTCCTAGTCTACCCATTCTCATTTTCCTATTTATTGGCCTCCTAATCCTAAATAACTACACCTTTGAGTTATTTAGTTCACTTTTATTGCTTCAACAACATACCTGAAGCAGAGTTCTGCAGAAATATTTTTTATATAAAACTTTCCCCCTTTTTTATTGAAAAGTTTTTTCACATAATATATCCTGATTATAGTTTTCCCTCTGTCTGCTACTCCCAGTTCCTTCCCATATCCTGTACCCTGCAGATCTATTGTCTTTCTTTCTCTCATTAGAAAAAAAACCAGGATATACAAAATCAAAATATGATAATATAAAACAAAAAACTATCACATGGGAGTTGAACAAGACAAACAGAAGCACAAGAGCACAGGGGAAGGCACAAGAATCAGAGACCCACTCATTCACACACTAAGGAATCTATTCATACTTAAGCACCCAACACAAAACTCAACTCCGTATGGAACAAAGACCTCAACATAAAACAAAATGCACTGAATTTAGCAGAAGAGAAAGTCAGAAATAGCCTTGAATGCACTGGCATAGGAGAAGATTTTCTAAAGAGAACACCATTAGCACCAGGCACTAAGATCAACAATTAATAAATGAGAACTCAGGAAACTTAAAAGTTTCTGCATGGCTCAGTACACCATCATTCAGACAAGGTGGCAGCCTTCAAAATGGAAAAGATTTTTACCAACTACATGTCTGAGGACTAATATCTGAAATGCATAAAGAACCCAGGAAACTACATATCAAGAATAGAAATAATTTAATTAAAATTTGGGACACATATCTAAACAGAGATTTCTCAATAGAGGAAGCTCAAATGTCTGAGAAAGACATTAAGAAATTTCGAATATCCTTAGCTATTAGGGAAATGTAAATCAAAACTACTTTGAGAATTATCTTACATCTGTCAAAATGATTAAAATTAATAACACAAGTGATAGCTCAAGATGAACAGGATATGGAGTAAGGAGAACACTTATCCATTGCTTGTGGGAGTTCAAACATGTACAGCCACTGTGGAAATCAGTGAAACAATTCTTCAGTTAGCTAGGAATGATTCTTCCTCAAGATCCAATTATTCTAATTTTGGCCACTTTCATAAAGGGCACTTAATTCTACTACAAAGACATGTGCTCAGTCATGTTTGTTGTTGCTTTATTCATGATGGCCAAAGATTGAAACTGGCCATGATGTCCCTCAACAGAAGAATGGAAAAAAGAAAATGTACATTTTTTTCAAAGGAGTATTTCTCAGCAATTAAAAAGAATAAAATCTTGGAATTCACATGCAGTTGATGGAACTAGAACAAAATCATCCTGAGTGGGATAGCCCAGACCCAGAAAGAGAAATATGGAATGTATTTCTTATTTGGATATTACCTGTTAAGTCAACAATAGCTAAACTACAATCCATATAATCACAGAGGTTAGATATAGAGTATGGAATCAGGGGAGACATCTCCATAGAATTGTAAAATAGAATAGGTAGCTGTGGATGGGTAGGTAGCTGGGGGGTAGAATGTCAGTATCAAGTTGGGAGGAAGACTATGTGGAGAGGAATCAAGGGAGGGAATGTGGGGATAGAGAGCTAAAATTAAGGTTCATTTGAGGGGTAATCTGAAACCTAATGCAGTAGAAGTTTCCTCAAATACATACATATGTGAATACAATATAGATGAAATTGCAAGTACTTGGGGAGACAGAGCCACATCTGGAAATCTCTTGTCACCAAATGAAGCTGTTAATACTAGGATTAGGTTTCATATAACTAAGTTATTGGCCAAAAGGGTACCATGGGAATTCCCAAACAACCCAGGTTATTGCCAATATTATAGACTGCTCTCCACAAACTGACATTAAGGCTCAATTACTGATGACAATACCTATACAGCTCATTAAACATGGGGAAGTTGAACTGGTGCCTACATAAAGCCTTCACCCCTATGTTCCAGTGTTTTTAGTGGGGAAAGGTACTCTGCCTGCTACTAAAAGAGAAACATAAACATCAACCCAGCCACATATCCTTTGATCTACAGTGTTGTCTTTCCTGCCACGTATGCTTGGACAATGATGGCAGAAGGCTTGTGAGAATAATCAACCAATATCTCATTTGACTTAAGGTCTGATACCCATACCTGACACTGCTTGTGTGAACAGAGACTAGATAGCTCAGGGAGCTATGGTAAAACCAAACACTACTGTTCTTAAACAAAAAAGAACAAAACAGTAAATGCAGCAATAAAATTATTCCTAATGATACTCCGCTATGCTCACAGATCAATGCCTTGTTCAGCAATCATCAGAGAAACTTTCTCCTGCAGCAGATGGCAAAAACTACAGAGAACCACAGTCAGACAGATGCAGAGTGTGATACCTTGGAATATTCAGTCCTAAATGTGATATCTTCATCAAATCCTTTCTCTCAAGCATAATGGAAACTCTCAGGAAGAGGAGGCAGAAAAAGTATAAGAGTCATAGGGGATAAAGGACAAGAAATCAAGGCCCTCTAAATCAATTAATGATCAAAGCTCATATGAACTCATAGACATTGAAGCAGCAAGCACAGGGCCTGCACCAGGTCCTGTATGTATAATATGGATTCCAGTATAAAGAACTTTGAAACACTTTTTTTTCTTAAAAAAAGAAATTGGTGCATGAGGTACTGGATTTTCATTATTTATACTATTTCCTTCCTGCCTCCTCCAATTTCTCCCATGTTCTGCCAAAGTCCCCCTCAAATTAGCAGCTTCCTTAATTATATATAACCTTCTGAGTGCATTTGCTTTTGCTCATGTATATGAGTCTTTAGAGCTGAGTACTTAGGATTGGATGTCCTATGAAGGGGCTTGTTTCTGAAATCTGAGATGGATTCTCCCTCTCCCAGAAGTCATTACTTGTCTCATTTAGGGATCACAGGAGATTTTCCTCATCTACTTGTCAACTGTTATGTCAACTGGTGTTGTCCTTGTACAGGTTTTCTTTAGGTAGCCATGTCATGTACAGAATACACTGTCTCAGCAGATGTTCTAATCATCTGTCCATTACATCTTTCTCACCTCTTCCATAGTGTTCCCTGAACCTCAAATGTAGTGTTGAATTATTTATGTATTAAATGTGTATGGACACCTCACAGTCACTTATTCTGTACATTTTGGCAAGTTGTGATTTCCCACTAGCTACAAAAGAAGCTTCTGTCACTGGGGGCAGGTTTAAGAGGCACATTTATCTGAATGTTTAGTGTGCACTTGGGGATTGCTTTAGTTTAGGAAAGGGTAGTACTAGGTTCTCCTCCAGTGTTCATGACCTCACAGCTATAGGTAGTTGCTTAGTTTTCTACTACCAGACATGGGTTTTCTCATATTGAGAGGACCTTAAGTCTACCACTGAAGAAGGAGGGATAAAGAACACTAAAGATGATTTAAAAAAACATAGGCAAACATTATTTTATGGTATATCTATATCTCTCTCTATCTATCATCTATCTATCTATCCACACACACATGTATTATATAATTTAAGTAAATGTGATACTTGGTAGATACTGTTCTCATTAAGAGCCTACCTAAGAAAAGCCCCAGGGCCAGGGGTGAAAAGGCTTCCTTCAAGTTGTTGGTCAAGGGAAGTTAAGAGACTCCCCAAATAGTCTTTAGTCATTGCCTTTGATTGCCTCCTACAACTTGAATATAAGGACTTAATGATGAACATATTAAACGTTTAATATGGCACTTGGAGAATTCAAGCAGGGACTGAAATGGAAACCTTCTCACTGAGAAACAGATCACACAGTGTCTGAGAGGGCTCTGCAAGCTGCCAAAGGAGAAAAGCAACTGAAGATCCCATTCAGCTGTAAAGCCCATGAACCATAGTGATAAACAGCATAACAAGATAGGGCCAAGGGTGCAATAGTGGCACATATATTGGGATAACCAATTGGACTTAAGAAAAATTTTATTTAGCCCACAATTCTGGAAGTCCAAAAATATAATATGACTGTCTGTTTACCTACAGGTAAGGGCCCCATGGTGAACAGCATTAGAGATAGAAGTCAAATTTCAGCATGAGTTTAATGGGAAAAAAATCACATGAACATAATTTTCTGAAGGAATGCCCCAACTTTTTATTTGCTGTCCCTTCCATCTATGTTTTTGTTAAGATAATTAAATTTTTTTCCTTCAAATCTCATTTCACTAGGCACTGTTCCCTCTACAACATTTCACTTGACAAGGATGCTACACTTATCCCTAAACTCCAACTTTTCACAAAGAAGGTGAAAAATAGCATGCACAGAGCATGCTACTTTATGAGTACTTTAGACTCAGATGCCCTTATATTCCTTATGTTACTCATTGCTATAAAAAATTTCTAACAGGAAGCAATTTCAGGGGATGAGGTTTTATTTTGGCTTACCATCTGAGAATAAAGTCTGTCATGATGAAGAAGGTACAAAAACAAGAAGGTTGTGACAGTGGGGGCACAGGGCTACCTATTCACATCTGGGTGAATCATGGAACAGAAAGAGATGGAATGGAAGTGTACTGGGATATTACCTTCAAAGCCTATACCCTAGTGATGAAGTTCATCAAGCTAGGTCCCAAAATTCTACAACCTTCAAAAACTATGCTACCATATAAAGACCAAGTGTTCTAACACACTAGCCTGTGGGGGACATTTAAATGTAAAACCTTAAGATACCTGAGGATCTGTTTTAGCTTGAACTACTATCTGATATGTACCTATAGGAAAGACACTTAAAAGTTATATGCAGCTAAAATTGGGGAAATTCAGCTTACCTCACAGAACTATGATGAAGATTATGCATCTTAACACACTTCCTGAAATGTGGCAGTAATAGTGTATGTTGATATTTCATAATGTGTTTCTCTCTTTCTTGTAGTGGTATTTAATTTGATTTTAATGAATAAAGTTTGTCAGAGGATCAGAAGAGTAAAACAGCCACTCTGGCCAGCCTTACAGACCAGGCAGTAACCACAATGACACACACATTTATTCCCAGTAGCCACAATGGCATGCAACTCTAATCCCAGGAGACACACTAACTTCCATAGGAACCAGGCAATAGTGGTGCATGTTCTTAATCCCAGAACTAGAGAGGATTCCAAAATGGGAAAAGACAGCTCTCAGGTTCAGTCTCATTCTGAATTTTCCTGGAGGCAGGATCACCATTTTTGAACTGAGGTTGAGGTAAGCGACAGTGGCTGACTTCTTTGTTTTTCTGGTCTTCAGGTTGAACCCCAATATCTGTCTCTGAGTTTTTATTAATTGTGCTTCACTTTTTGGAACTTTATTTCCTTACACAGCATCTTTACAAACTCATAATATATTTCTCTCCTACTCTAGCTTTATAGCCTACTAGTTAGCAGGTCCTGTTTATTTTATTTCCCTGTTGATCTTTGAATCCTGTACTTGTCTCTCTCTCTGAATCTGCCCTTATTTACACTGGATTACTGCCAAATTTTCCAATTTTTTTCTTCTTTACCAACTCTTATCATTTCCTTCAAATCTAATACTGCCCAACATTACTGTTCTAACATTTCCCCACAAAATAACTTCTGAGGTAACAACTGTACATTATAATAACCAAACCCTTCACTTAGTCAACTCCCTCCCCAGTGGGACCTTTAGCTGCCTTTTCAGTTCCCTTTCCTTCCACTGTTCCTTCTGAACTGTGTTGTGGATGCTTGGATAGTTAACTGAACATGGTGTAGGGGCTCAGAACAGCTCCCTGTCTTGATTGTGTCACTGTCCTTAACAAGCTTCAGCTACACTCAACTGCTTCTTCCTCAGGAATTATTGAACATGTTGCTTTTACCGATGTTACAGAGTTTGGTGTTTTCTTTCATTTCTTATATAGTTGCTAGCATGTCAGTTTCTTTTCGCAGCATGGATTAAGCCTATTGGAAGCAAAGATGGCCAGTCAATAAAGTAAGTGAAATAAAATTACAAATATAAAGCTGGTGTAGGAGTTCCTTCTGTTTGTGTGTTGTTTTCATTGGTTAATGAATAAAGAAACTGCCTTGGCCTAGTTAATAGGGTGGAACTTAGGTAGGTAGAGAAAACAGAACTGAATGCTGGGAGGAAGAAGGGAAGAGTCAGAGAAGTCATGGATCCTCCACCTGAGATGGATGCCGATTAGAATCTCTGGTAAGCCACTGCCACATGGTAATACACAGATTAATGGAGATGGGTTAAACTAATATGTAAGAGTTAGCAAATTAAGAAGTTAGAGCTAATGGCCAAGAAGTGTTTTAATTAATATAGTTTCTGTGTGGTTATTTTGGGCGTAAGCTAGCCGGGTGGACAGGACGAACAAGCAGGCCCTTCCCCTACAACATAAAGGCAGGGTTAAAAAGAACAAATTATTGTGGAATATTTGTTTATACTGCGAAGATATGTCTCTGCCTAAGGCACCTTCTGACTGATTTAATAAAGAGCTCAATGGCCAATAGGTAGGCAGGCTAGAATAGGCAGGACTTCTAAGTAGAGAGAGAACTCTGGGAAGAATAAAAGGCAGAAAATGTCACCAACCAGATGCAGAGATGAAACAGGAGGTGAAAGATGGAAGAGATATGATGCCACATGATAGAAGACAGACTAATAGAAACAGGTTAATTAAGTTATAAGATCTAGTTAGACAAATCCTACACTAAGGCCAAGCTTTCAGAATGAATAATAAGTCTCTGGGTCATTATTTGTGGGCTGGAAGTCCCAATGAGAAAGCTTCCTACAAATTACTGTTCAAATAATTGTGAACCATCTAAATCCTTTAGTAAATACAATTCAATTATTTATTATTTTACTGCATGAATATAATTTGAATAGCTTCCCTAATCCCTACACTGTGTTATATCATTGTGATACAAATGCCTAGATCATATGGTATTTTAAAAAGGCAGGACATATGCATTAGAATTTCCAAAAGAAAAAAATTTGGTGTTCTTACCCACAAACCAAATTGTGTAATATTTGACACAATTTATTTGAAATTTTATGCAGAATTGCATGAGATAATGGCCTTAACAATTCCTCTTGAGGTTAAAGAAATGGGTCACTTTCAGTATTTTGAGGCAATCTCTATCCTTATATAATGCACAATATTCTTGATAACTTCCTTGTTCATTGGTATCATTCCATTAACACCATATGTTTAGTACATTATGTAAATGGACCCTGTACATCTACTTGATATTTATATATGATTGCTCTTAGCTATCAGAGTTTATTACTGGCATTTACCAATTCTCTAATTTATGAGTGGAAATTCTATTTATTAATTCAAATTAGCAAACTAAAATAAGTCTACATCCATGTCTCAAAAGCATCTTGCTCTTCTTTTCATCCACAAGTGTCATTATATACATCTACATGTGTCATTTAGGAAGTTCTCTGTGACATTAGATGTTCCTCTTTCAGACGAGGACAAAACATCTGGAGTGTTCTGCAGATTACATAGTTCCCTTTCTTCCTGGTTTTGTGCATTTTTCTCTCTTGATATGGAATTGTAATGGGTTGCAAGTATGTATTTTATTTCTACCAGGAACAAAGCAGAAGCGCACACCACTACAGCCACTGAAACCAGCCCTTAAATAAGCAACTGAGGGTTATTTCCATGGTAGAATGCTTTGAGCTGGGAACACAATGCTCCGGTGATCTACTGACAAAAGAACAAAGAATATAAGAAGAACATGCCTCCAAGCTGATGACCGGAGTGTGATCTGGCTCCTGTGAGTATTGAAATGGCAGAAGGAGATAACTGACTTCCTCCAACTGTCCTCTGATCTCAGTACACCCATCTTGACACACATACACAGAGAATAAATAAGTAAATGTGAACTTACCCACCCCTTAGAGAGTATAAGTAGTTAGATTTTGCTTTTATGAGTCGACTGATTTTATTTTATAACATTCTAACAATATTCTAATTATTTTATAACATTCTAATAAGAAAAAGGTATGTAAAATGCCTATTAAATGGAAGATTTTTGACTTGAGTCTTGGCTTTGAATATGAGATGTATTTAAAACTCAACTGTCAATGTCTCTTCTATTGGCTAGTTCTGTACATATAGCCCAGAAGGCAGTGAATGCTCAATATACAAACCACAGGCATATTTCCACTCGTAATCTCCTTTGTCATCATTTGACTCTGTGCCATTCAGAATTTGAAACCATGTGGTGGTCACTGATTCTGATAACTCACTTTAACACATCACTACAGTTGTTCATGCATCTCTGAAGCCAACATCTGCACTAAAGCACCCTTTACTGCTCTATTTAATTCAATAGAACAGAGTTGGGACTGATGGAGCATGTGATCAAACCGGACTCTCTGAACATGGCTGACAATG
>LOJH01003336.1:613-35068 GCA_001685095.1 Ellobius talpinus | reverse complement strand
CAGACAGAATACTGAAAATACTGTATACATAATAAATAAATCTTTAAAAAAAAAGAAGAAAAAAAAGAAATGCATTCCATTTAGATGTGATGGCGCTCCTACTCTCAATGGTCAAGACAAAAGTTCCTAACTGGTTTAAAATTTAAAGACTTTTTAAGATATAAGGAATCATCTAAACTATCAGTATCACTTAAGCACCTATAGCTAGCTTTAAGCTTTAAGAGTAGTTCACAGGACTGGGGAGGAGGCTCAGTGGGTGAAAGCTCTTGGAATGCAAACATGACAATACGAGTTTGGATTTCTAGACCACACATAAAAAGCCAGATGTAGTACCTGCATCAGTGATCCCAGTGCTCCTACCATAGGAGGCAAAAGCAGGAGAATGTGGAGTATACAGGGCAGTGGCAAACAAGAATAGAGAACCTGACTCAAACAGAGCAGAAAACAAGGACTAATTCCTAAAAGTTGCCCTTTAACCTCCACATCCATGGCCAGAGCATGTGTGCAACCACATATACATACACACCATCTACATACACTATACGTAAGCACAAAATACATGAGACCCATATATGTTGCCACATCACCACTGGCCATATTTTACTAAATAAGTATTAAACCACAGACACTGAATGAACCATTGTTACAAGACTGAGAGAATTCAAGAAATCTTATTATCAGTAATTCTGGATCATTGTCAAGATATGTTCTTACTTAAGTTTTTCCCTTAAAACATTTCACATCCTAAAGTTATTTTTCATTTTGGTAATTTCTTTGTTTTAGCAAACAGCAGATTATTTCAAGATAGACTTTAGGTGAAGAGGTCAAGATCTGATTTACTTCACTGATATTAGTATTTTCTAATGCACTTTAAATCATTTACCTTAGATTTCTAGAGCTTTCTGTTTATATAAGAAGAAAATATACCAGTGGCAATCCTTATTTATTCATGTTATTTCAGTAATGGAAAAATTCAAGAAAATAACCACTTTAATGCCCTTTAGAATTTTATTATCCTAAGATGGCCTTATAAAAACCTAAAAGTTGTAAAATGCTTACTTATAAATCACTCATTTTCATTTGGCTTCTAACAAATTTTGTTTCAGTGTTTATTTGCCTTAAAGACGGTAAACTCTCTCTCTCTCTCTCTCTCTCTCTCTCTCTCTCTCTCTCTTTCTGAGGGTCTTACTATGTAGCTCTGGTTGAAACTCATGGTGTAGAACTGGCTGGTCTGGAACTGCCTGCATCTGCCTGCAAGGATTAAAGGTATGTGCCACCAGTCCTGGCTATAAACATTTTCTGCTGTGGGACAATGGTCTGTACCCTGTCAGTTGTATTTTAAATAAACACTGATTGGCCAGTAGCCAGGCAGGAAGTATAGGCGAGGTGACCAGGCAGGAAGTAGAGGCGAGGCAACGAGAATTCTAGGAAGAGAGAAGTGTCAGTCTGCAATTGTCACTCAGCCAAAAAGGAAGCCAGACAGAGCAAGCAAGATGTGGCTGCCTCGCCAAAAAGGGTACCAAGCCACATGGCTAACACAGACAAGAATTATGAGTTAATATAAGTTGTAAGAGTTAATAAGAAGCCTGGCCTACTAAGGCCAATCAGTTTATAATTAATGTTGACCTCTGTGTGATTTCTTTGGGACTTAACGACTGTGGGACTGAGCAGGACAGAAATCTCAGTCAACAATTTTCCTTAACTTTTTAGACACAGGGCCTTTCTGTGTAGTCCTGACAGGCTTAGGACTTATGTATAAAGGCTAGCCTTGACCTTGCAGTAATCTTGTTGCATCTGTGTCCAGAGTGTTGCTAGGTTACAGGCTTCTGTTAACAGGTCAGACTAAAATAGCTTTTTTTTTAAAAAAAAAAAAAAAAGATAGTGTCTTATCCAGTAGCTTGGCTGGCCTGGAACTTATTATGTAGCTCAGGCTGACCTTGAATTTTTGGTAATTATCCTGCCTCAGTTTCCCAAGTGCTGTGATTACATGTGTGAATAATATCCAGCTACAACTTTCTTTCAAATAAAAATGAGTATCAGTTAAAGTATTACTTACTTTAACAGCATAGTCATAAAAACTGGAATTTATTCAGAGCAGATGGGCCCTGAACAAGGATGACATGCAAACATTCCCTATATTTCCTTAGCTAAAAAAGAAAAGCCATTCAGGCACAGTCGGCCATTTTCTCAGATTAAATTACATCCCTTAATTAGATTATCCACTTACATTTTGCCAATTGCTGGTGCAAATTATTCAGTGTATTCATCAGGTTTTTACATGGCTTCTTTGGAAGAATCTTCCAGGCCACACTCTTTTTGTCACCAGTTCTGAAATTAAATGACAATACCAATACACTTGTTACATGGACCTTAGGAGGGGTATATTCCCGCCATACTTACACATGAGGGAAAAACAGCCAATGAACAACAACAAAACTGGAACACATTCAGGATACTCAGGCTAATGGAGAAATCTGACAGAGGCAGACTGGGATAGTGACTATATAAAATTAATTTGCATGAAGGTGGCATCCTCTAATTAATATACTTCAGAATTTACAGTTATGTCGGCACAGCATCTATTGCATTTTGTGGGGATTGTGCTCATCACAGAAGCATTACAAGGTGATCCAGACTCTTTTCTTTCATGTCTGAGGGCTTAGACACCCAAACAGCAGGAAAATCTAACTGTAACAGTTTTTAATAGAAGAAAACATATTACCGAAAACTCCAATGAACCTACAATACAGACCTTATTAAAAATATGATGTTATATGCTCAGTTTCTTAGTTTCAAAAAGTATAAATAAAAATTATTTTGGGTTTTGTTTTTCAGAAGAGAAATATTCTAAAACATTAAGGTCCTTGAACAAAATAAAATATTACAAACCATTTTATAGCTTTAAAAGAGATTATCTACTATAAACTAATATCTCTGTAGGAGGAGTCTACAGTCTCCTGTATTATAACCAATACAATACAGGTGGTCTCTTACTATGGGCTGGGGGTATAAGGAATCATAAAGCTTTAGAACTTAACTATAGTTTTGTTTAGTCTACATCTGATTTTTCAATCTTTTTTTCATTAAAAAATAATAAATACTCACTTTGAAAATTGAAAAATAAAGATAAAAAGAGAAGAAATGCAAACCCATCAAGTTCTATGCACCAAAGAGCAATTCAGTACAAGTAGGTTGTAGAACTTCCCAAGCTAGTGTTTAATTTTTTTAAATATCCCCTAAACTTCTCATAGAACAAATAAAATTTTGAAAATTAAGCAAAAAGAACAGACAAGAAAGCTTAAACTTATAAAAATTAATGACTTTGGAATTTATTCTCTTTTCCACAAATGAGAATAAAAATAAAGGCAGAGTGGGGTAAAATTGCAGATGTTCTTTTTACATTTATTATGTAAATAGTTTTTGCATTTATAATGTGACTAAGAGCATGGTACGGGAACTCAGAGAAAGGAGTATATTTATTTGTTTGCCTTTTTGTTACCAGTCTCTAAAAGAAGGCAGTCAAGATATGGTTAGAAAAATATCTAATTGCCACTTAATCCTAATTCCCTCTTTTGCCCTGGATATTGTTTCTGTGAAATGTGGTCAGGTAGGGAGGCTTTACCTAGTTTTTCTCTGAGTTTTTAATCTCTGAAAGCCTTCTGCATTTTTACTCATGGTGTCTCCCTTTAACTAGATTACTATTACACAAGCAGTTACCTCATTATTAGTGGCAGAACTCTTAGTGTCACAATGAGATCAAGTTTAAAAACCAAGTGTTCACAGAGTAAGTGATATGTCCCTTTAACTGCTTAAAAACCTAAACTTGTGCTTCCTTATCTGTCAGAGGAATTATGAAGTTCCTCATAAAGTACAGACTAAAATTGGGTCACTTAGCCTATACATGCAACTTTCTGCAAAATTACATTATAAATATTATTACCCCTTCTTCAGACATTTCTTGATATTCAGAACTTAATCTGTATTGTATGTACCTGGAATAGTAAAAGGAAACTAAAAATCCTATACTTGGGATTTGCTTTTCTTTCATATTTCAGGTTGATATTTCAGAACCCTGGATGAAGGAAAGCAGGGAGCTTTAGTTCACTTGTACGGTCTTCCCAAGGTTTGGAAGGGAGATCTATTGAAGAGGGAACTAAGTGCTAACAACTCATATCATTTTGACTCTTTAATTAATTAATATTCAAAGTAGAAATAAAATACCAAACAAGAAAAAGTGTTGTTGTTGAGACAAGATCTCACTAAGTAGCCCTGGATGCCCTGGAACTCACTCTGTAAACCAGGCTGGCTTTCAACTCAGAGATCTGCCTGCCTTTGCAGCCTGAGTGCAGGGATTAAAGGTATGTGCAAGAAAAGACCACAAGATTAAACAAGATTAAAACAAATTACAAGAGGGAAAGTCTGCATATCATAATAAACACAGCATACACTTTTGGTACTTAGTTCACATTTACATATCCTAATAAACACAGTGTATACTTTTGGTACTTAGTTCACGTTTATAAATTACCATCTTGCCTAACATTCCTCAAGTGAAAAAGCAAAGGACTAGTTTGTTTCAAAAAATGAAACAGTCCTGCTAAAGAACAGTGTTGCTCATAAAAGCATTGCTTTATTAATCACATATTAAAAAGGCCTTCATGTATAAAATATGTACCCTATTTTATTGGTTTATATTTTTATGAATAAAAGCTTTTTGTTGTACATATACTTCCAAACAAAATATTTTTTTGTTTTGTTTTTTGAGACAAAGCCACTCCATATAAGAGCCTTTGCTGTCCTGAAACTCACTCTGTAGACCAGGCTGGCCTTGAACTTAAAGCAATCCACCTGCCTCTGTGAGGAATAGGATTAAAGGCATGCACCTGGCCAAAATATTTTTTTCCCAACTTTTCTAATGGTTCAAGCAGCTGAGGTTCTGATACATGGCAAAGATGGAGAGTCAGTCTAAAATTCTGGAGTTAAACTGAAAGGCTTTACGGTATAATTCTATTATTAAAACATGATAGGAGTGTACCATAGTGAGCACATGCTTAGTCTGCATGAGCTCTGGGTTCATTCCCTGGTCCCAGTAAGTAAACAGAGGAAACACTATTTCATATCTCCTTATTAAGGGCAAAACTAAACTAGCTTTTGTGATTTACCAATGGACTAAAGAATGGTTACTTTAACCAGACCCTGTGGTGGATGCCATCTTGTTGTATCCATTTCTTCCTTCCTTACTGGCTGATAGAAAACTAATCTGAAAATGTAGATATAAAGAAATTATAAAACATTTTAAAGCTACATTCCTAGAATGTAAAGAGGCAAAATTATGTATACATTTATAGATTATTTTAAATTTTCAATATGCTAATTTTGCTATCCTACACTAGTATTCTGAAAGTGTTAAACTAGAAATAATATTGAAGTATTAATATAGGAATAGGGTTTTAATTCAGTTGTTATTCTTCCATACTCATCTGGTATGAGTTATTGTGGTACCTGGCACCATTTTTATTAGCTTCTCAATCATCATCTGAAAAGATTTAGTTTTGTTTTATGTGTAATGTTCTGTGCAGTAGCCACAGTGGCCACAAGAGGGCATCAGATCCCTTGGAATGGGAGCTACAGATAGTTGTTAGCAGCCATGTGGGTGCTGGGAACTGAAACCATGTCCCCTGCAGAGCAGCAAGTGCTCTTAACCACTGAGCCATCTCTCCAACCCCCAACTTCTATTTATACTTTGATTCCCATTATGCTAAGTTTGTGTGTGTGTGTGCTAAGTTTTTAAGTTTTTAAGTAAGCAAATTATGTTTCTTAAATATTTAAAGCCGAGGATTAAAAGTATATTTCCCTTTCAATGAACGCACCTGTAACATTCTAAATATACTCTACTGAAATACAGAAAGAGCTGACAAGGAGATAGTAGTAACTCCAAATACAAAAAATAATACATCTCAAAAGAACACTACTCAGCAGTTATAAACTACAAATTCACATATAGATATGATGAAATTATAAAGTCTTAGGTATAAAATTTAAAGTGTACTTACTGAGAAATGGTGTTGGTATCTAGATCAACACAACTGACATCTGGTGGAGGGTCATAAAGATCAAAGTATCTTGAATCAATCCCTACTATGAATGGACATGGTGCACTGAGGACATCTGCCAAAGCCAATGGGCAGAGAGGAACATATGGGCATGGCCAGTGGAAAGGGAAAATCATCTTGAATAAACAAAGGATGGAAGAATATTAAGCATTTTGACATTGAAGCAGAACTTATCAACACATACATAGCATTATTTTTTGATTATTATCTAAAGTTTAATGTTTGATAATGTATTAAATGATTATAATTAAAATTAAGTCAGGAAATCAAAACTGCTTCAACAGTATATAAATCCATTCCTTTCTGAAATGTAGTTAAGCCCTAAAATGACTCTAAAGTACATGAATAAATTAAGTTTAAACTGAACTGCATGCCTGTAGGAAACAGAGACTTACAGACACTAATGCTTCTGTCACACTAGTAAGCACAGAAGGCCGTAGGGAATGGATGAGAATTTTATGTTCTGTTACAGCAAACACCAGTAGTGTCACAGCATTTTCAGGGCCAAGATTTTGAAGTAGTGTTGAAAACTTTCCACCACTGTCAATCCAAGAAAAAATACACAATTAAAAAACAAAAAACAAAAAAACAAACAAAATATAACAACAACAAAAAACTATTTAAACTCCTAATTAACTAGAATAGTGGGGCTGTGTATATTTAACTTTAAATGCAATTACTGTGCCTTGACAGGAAAAGTACAGCATCACAAACAATATGAAAGAACGTAATTGTATGAGTTTTCAAAGTCATGCACTTTTTGGTACTGCATTCAATATGGAAAATGGGACGTCTTCTGCCTGTACTGTTTATTTTCTTTTTGTTGTTGTTGATGTTGTTGGGACAGGATCTGGCTATGTAGCCCAGGCTGGTCTCTAATTATAGATCTTCCAGTCTTGGCTTCCTAAGTGCTAGGACTACAGGTATTTGCTAACACACCTGCATATCTGCATCATCTTGAAAAGATCTGCCACATCCATAATGTCCCCTCAAAAGAATTCAATTAAGTTAAAAGAATGCTTGGTTAGAAGCCAATCCTTTAAGGGAAGGATTTTCTGCCTGTTTTTTTTTTTTGAATAAGGGTATCATTATATAGCCTTGGCTGTCCTGGAGCTCACTATACAGACCAGGCTGGCCTTGCACTCAAAGACCTGTCTACCCAACCCTCCCAAGTCCTGTGATTTTTTTTTTAAAGGTGTGCATCATCATGCCTGACTTTAATGGAAGGTTTTTTATTATGGTACTTCTTTCACTGTGACTGTCAGGAAACCATGCCTTTTCAAGACTGTTTTCTGTAAGTAAATACAAATACTAAAGTTTGGATTTAGGAAGAGGAACTCCTCACTATTATAATGATAACAGCAGTAGGCAATCAAGAGCTATAAAATGGTGAGATACATCTACAAAGAAAATTAATAAAACAGTAAACCTAGATGTTCTGTATAGGAAGAAAATGCTGGACTAACTAACATGGTAACCAATGAACATACTGCCTGTATAATGCTAAAGAACTGGTTTTACTGGGTTAATTTTTTATGATGAAGCAATACTAATAAGGTTTTTAATAAAAAATTAAAATATGACTGCAAAAAACTTGTATATGTTCAAAGCAAAGTTATTCACAGTAGCCAAAATACAGAAGCTTCCTAATAGACAGATAAATAAAATACAGTATATTTATACAATGAAATATTAGCTGGAATAAAAGGAATAAAGTAGCAATATATACTATATGATGAATGAACCTCAAAACATGTTTGATGAAGGAAGTCAGAAATGAAGACTAAATATAGTATTATTTTATTTATATAAAATATACAAGAGATAAATCTATAGAACAGAAAAGTAGAGTAAGAGGCGCCCATGCTGTGTGTGCACATGAGGTGTGCCTGTGCGTATGTGTGTGTGCATTGGCGTGTGTACACGTGTGTGTGCTTGTGTTTGCATTCCCAAGTGCAGGTGTTTGAGCACATTCATGCAGAGACAGACAGAATAAAGGTTAACAGCAAAGAATATAGGGCTGGTTTTATAGGATAAGTAATGTGCTCTAAATTTTATTAAAATAGCTGCAGGATCCTGTGAATAAAATCAGTGACTTACAAACTTTACTTGGGTAAATTTTGTAATGTGGAAATTATATCTCACCAATGCTGTTACCTCAATGAAGTCTTTTGGCAATTTTTTTCAGCTCAGATAAGAGCTTGGAAAACACTTGGCACTCTGGGCTAAAGGCTAGTGATGAAATCATCTGTAATTCTTACAAAATTAGTGTCAAAGATGGCAGCTGGTCTCCCCAAGGTATGTGCAATATAATAGTTTAATTATACCATAACTATTTCTGACAGAAAAATCACACACCTAATTAAATTTCAAGAAATAATACTATAGGGAAAGCATATTTTAAAACTCCTCTGAACTTTTGGAGTGATGAAATATGTACTGTTTAATAAGCATTTTTAATTTTGAATTAAATTTAAAATTGTATTTGGTTGGGTGGTGGCAGCAGCACATGACTTTAATTCCAGTCCTTGGGAAGCAGGGGGAAACCGATCTCTGAGTTTGAGGTCAGCCTAGTCTACAGAGTGAGTTCTAAAGCAGCAGGGTTACACAGAAAAACCCTGTCTCAAAAAAATGCATTTGGATGTACATTAGAGGACCATTGAAAAATGAATTACCTTCATAATTTACATACATTCCTAATTATATAACAATAAGTACTGACAATAATGATACACATGACTACCAATCACTATTTTAAAAATTTTTTCTTTCTTTTGCAAACTGTAATCCCAGTATTAAATAAAAAGAATCAGCTAAGAAACAGTTACATGAAAAGTACTTCCAGCAATATTTGAAATTTTAGTTAGGAAAGACAACATGCATATACATTACTTTAGTTTACCTTAGACTGAGAGAAATAATTAGGGCTAGAGGAGACAGCTGAGTGGTTAGAGTGCTTGTTGCTCTTCCAGGGGACCTGAGTTCAGTTCCCAGTGTCCACGCTGGGAAGCTCACAATTACCTGTAGCTCACTTCCAAGAAAGCCAACACCCTCTTCTGGACTCTGCTGGCAGATGCATGGATGTGGGAATATGATTTAGAGAACACATAGATTTAGAGAAACAAACAGAAATAAAGCTTTACTTGCCTTAGTGGAAGAGGTGAAGAAACAGGCTGACTGAGAATCAAATTATCATGTGGTGATAACTGGAAGATTTAAAACAAAGCATGTGAAATATAAAGATGAACTCTGAGATGCATGCTCTGGCAGTAGATATGGACTAATGGTGCTACCCATGGACTTTCCCAGATCACCAGCATAAGAGCAGTTAGTATCATTTGGACACTAAATTATGTCCTGACCACTGGCCCCTTCCAACAACTTCTTACTCTGAATCCTATCTCTTATGTCTTCAACTTTCCCCCAATTTCTAGTCTAACAAATTTACGTTAACAGGTGAAATTATTTGAACAATACTATACATTTAGGGTCAGTAAACTACAGCCTGTAACAAATCCATGGGCTACCTGCTTTGTAAGCAGTCTAATGGGATACAGTCATGTGATTTTTTTTCTTATACCCTCTAGCTAAGTTTGTGCTGTAATAGCAGAGCTGAGCCCCTGCAACAGAGAACAGATAACATGCAAAGATTAAATATTTAGATAAGATCCTTAATAGGAAACATTTGCCAGCTTCTGCTACAAAACAAATTCCACATGTATTTAGGTGGAGTGTGCTATATGGCACTCCGGCACGAAATATCATGAAGTAATGACAGGATGCATAGACAGATTGTCAATGTCATCAAGTATGTTCTAGAAATTTTTTCTGTATCAATATAATAATGTAATTAATTTCATCTGCACTTTCAAATTTATGCACATTTCTACAAATCAGTAAATACCTATTTGCCAAATGATTTATAATACTACTAACACCACCTTCAGGACTGCGCTAACCAGTATACACATGTTGACAACACATGAAAGTATTTCCTTTGTATGAATCATTTCATAGATTATGGTTAAATAAATAGGCAACTTAAGTTATCGAAATCTCAAACAAGATATAAACAGAAGAGGAGAGATGCACTCAACTGTGAAAACATTTATAGTGACTTAAATTTCCCTGTTGTGGAGTCCTCACCCTTTCTGAGGACTGGATGGGTGGGGAGGGGAGGGGGAAGAGAAGGTGGGGAGGTGGGAGGAGAGGAGCGAGGTGGAAATAAGATGGGTATGTAAAATAAATAAATAAATAAATAAAATTATAAAAATTAAAAAATAAATTTCCCTGTTGCATTAAAGGTACTGCATTTCTGTCCTCCTGCAATACATACAACTTTTCCTGATAACTACTCTAATAAGTTTCACCAACTGTATGATCAAGGGCACAAACTTTCCAATATTTAGAAACAATTTGGTGGGTCATTCCCTGCATATTTTCCTTTTTTTCCTTGAGACGGACTCCGTACGTAGACAAGGCTGGCCTGGAAGTGACTATGTCATCCAGAATGAAATCAAATTCTCAGCCCTCCTGCCTCTCCCTCCCAAGTGCTGGGATTATATGGAGTGTACCAAAAGCCCCGTTCTGTGGACAGTTAATAAAGCATCAGGGCCGGAACTCCAACATGCAAGAACATCTGGTTTTCCCCAGGGCTCATTCTACTTTCTGCATGTAGTTGTTAGTCTTGTTACATGTCAGAGCCCTCATATGGCCTCATATGAAAAGCACCTTACCTGAACTAAAATCCGTGGCCTCTGAGGAGACGGAAAAGGAACTTTATGCATAAAATGAGAAATATGCCTTAAAAACAAAAACAGAAACTCAAATTGATTCCAAAATGAATATCATTTGTTGCAAAGATTAACATGCCATCACAAGTTCAAGCTCATTAAGGCCCTGTGCACTTAAACTCCAACGCCCCTAGTACTGGGAAAACAAATTAACAACAAAAAGTTGTTGGTGTGACTAAAAAGTTGTCTCTGCCTAAACCCAATAACCTTATACTTTTGGTTGTGAGCCTAGCCTTTAGCCATCTCTCCAGTCCTCGTAACTTTATGTTAATAGCTGATCCTAGTCAACAATGTTTGTATTTTCAGTTGTCTCAAAACCATGTTTTCTTCTCCCTAAGCAGGTAACAATCAACATTACTAAAGAAGCTAATTATTACATTTGTAATATACTTTTAATAAATAGTTCATGTTTTGTGACATAATTATTCAAGATGCTAAAAAGTGATTGAGTATAAATGCTTGTAAACGATGAATAAGATGAAGTGGTGCAGACCTGTAGTCCCAGCTACTTGGAACGCTGAGGATCACTTGAAATCAGGAATTCAAAGCAGCTGGGCAACAAACACAGACTTCCCCATCTCAATAAGCATTCCATTTAGTAATGGATAAAAATCTAGATCAACTGAGATGGTTTTATTTTGCATTTTGTTTGTTTGTGGTGAAACAGATTAAACCCAAAACCTTGCAGACACCAGCAAGTATTCTCCCATTGAATTATATCACTTAGGTTTTGGGGATATGATTTGCTATACAGGCCAGGCTGGCCTTGAACTTGTAATCCCCCCCTCCGTCTCTGCCTCCTGCGCACCAGGATTAAAGTCACGCACCAATCAATAAGTTTGGTTTTGAACACTAAATAAATAAGAAAGGACAAAACATAAAATCTTTACTCCCTTTAGGAATATGCTGTCTTCTTCTTGTATTGTTTTTCTTCTAAATGTTATTTCAAAATTATGTTTGTTTGTTTTTTTTAGCAATGCAATCATTACGGTTAGGTAGAGAACTCAGATGTGTTTTAACTATGTATTGTGCAAAGACAATGCCAAACATAACAGAAAATGTAAAATGGTGTGAAGCTACTAGTCCCTACCATTATTTAAAATCTAAAAGAAAAAAAAAGATAAGAGGAATGAGTACCAAAATACACAAGTCTGCTTGATTACCTGAAGCAGTCAGAAAAGCAAGACCTATATAAATCATGGAAACCTAAAGGTGTCCAAGACCCATTCGGGGGGCATTCACAAAGTCCAAACTCTTTGAAGAGAATAGTGAGACTGCATTTGCCTCTCTCACACAGTTGGCAGTGGCTGTGATAGTGCAAATCATTGTGAATGGAACTGCTGGCACTCTACTGAGAATCAGGCAGGGGTAAACTATGCAGTATTTTACCACTTTACTATTAGAGACTAACAGTAAAAGAAATATCAGTTTCACTTAAGAATGTCTCTGACTGAGGCTAGAGAGATAGCTCAACAGTTAAGAGTACTTGGTATTCTTGTAGAAAACCTGGTTCAGTTCCCAACACCCACATGGTGATTTATAACCAACTGTAACTCTAGTTCCAGGGGACATGGTACCCTATTCTGATCTCTATGGGCTCCAAGCACACATATGGACAGAGTCATGCATGTAGGCAAAGCACTCACACATATAAAACAAAAATAATAAATCTTGAAAAAGGATGTCTGACTTAATGTATTTGAAATAGTAAATATTTGATTCTGGGGCACACATTTAGATTATTCGGTGATGAAGGGGTAAATACTCATAAAGCATTACTATACAAAAGCATGTGGTCATCTTGATTTTGCAATGAGTGAGTTGGCTATTTTTTTTCCACACAGAATGCCATTTTGCTTGGAAGATGTTTGGCAAGTTAAGCTTATCCAGTGTTGGGTAGTCAAAAGATATTTTCCACATAAAAATGATCAAAGTGCTATTAATGCAAGGAAAAAACTAGAAATACTTGCTGTTAATAATTAAATCCAAACTTTCAAATGAAAAGCAAGAATTTGTCACCATGAACCTGAAAGATATCTAATATTCAAAACTTTTCTGAGAAGTGGGAATGTAGCTGGGAGAAAGAATACATGTCATGCATGTGTAAGGTCTTGGTTTGCTCTCTAGCACAGCAATAAAATTTGTTAAAAAAACGAAACATTTTTCTGGGATAGCATATAAAGGTGCTTGCTGCTAAAGCTGATAAACTGAGTTCAATCTCTAGGACTCACAAGAAGGAAGGAAGAGAACAGACTCCTGCAAGTCCTCTGAACTCCACATGTGCACCATGACAAGGACATGCCAATATGCATGCACACGCACACACACAATATATATATATATAAAATAAAAAAATTTAAAAAGTAAACTCTTTCTGATGCTATAGATACTGACATTAATAACTGTGATTTTCTTATATTGAGGGAGACAACTGACTGCGTTTCAAATATGTGTTTATCTCAGTGAACCACTGTTGTCCAAATGACCAATGCAAATGCTACAAGATCATGCATGAGCCAATGTTCAGTCAAGACTCAAAGAGACCTTCAGATTTTAAGAGAACACAGAAGGAAACTTTATTGCTTAGGTTTCAGTTCATTAATTTGGAAGAAAGTATCACTTCCCAAGCTTTGATACAGTGCCAAAAAATAATATCCATAACCCTAAAATAACTATTTAAGTGCCCCTTCATTTTCTTTTTTCATATCTGTATGATATCAGATTTTCTTCACATACCTCAACTAAGACAATACTGCATCATACTGAATGCAGAACCATGAAAGAGAACTCAGCTGGGTTCAATTAGCCAAGGCATTAGAGGCTTAAAAAATGTAAACACTCACTCTTCTCATTAACATTTTGTTTTTAAAGTTACTTTTCAAAGAGATGTAACTAGTTTATTAATTTTAAATAAATTATTATGAATTAGTTTTAATTTCTGTTGCAATAAGATGTCTGCACTAAAAGATACAACACACAAAGGCTCACTGAGTCCTCATAATATTTTAAATGGATTCTAACATCAAAATACTTGAGAAGTGCTAGCTTTTTAAAACTAAAATTGAGAGTAGAAAAGAGCATAGGATAATTAGAGCAATATTATATTTATGAACTATCATAAAAATGGTAACTGTACTTCTTTCCAACTGCCAACAGAGTCAGAAAATTCTGTCAAAGGGCTGAAGAGATAGATGGCTTGAAGTAACAGAGATCAAAGTATGATTAAGAGCCTCCAAAGACAAAAGTCAAATCTACAGTGATGTATTTATATCTCCTCTGCACTGTCTTACTGAATGAAACATCATAAAATTTTAGTGCTCTTAGTAAAACACTAAAATTACAAAATGAAAAATAGGATATCTATCAAATTTTTCTTTTAAATTCATGATATCTAAACACAGGACTATTTTAAAGGTTCATAATACCTCAAATTATACATAAAAATTACAAATACAGTTTAAGAGTTTTAATATTTCCAGGCTGGGGATGCAACTCAATGACAATGGCATGTATAAGGCTCTGGATTTGATCTCTGGCACCTCAAAAAAAGCCTAGTTCCAGTATTTCATTAAATTGGCAGCTATAAACTTCATAAGAGTAATATGTATGTATGTATGTATATATACATATATATATTCCAAATACTCACTTCAAAATAAATTAAAATATTTTCTGGTAGAAATAAAATTACTTAAAATAACAAGACTATAAAAATATTATAATGAAGTCTTACATAAATAACCAAACTTTTTTCAAATAACTCTCAATAAAAACAATTTCCATATAAAATTTACACAATTACTAGTATAAATATATCACAGAAAGAGCTGACAAATTTTATTTGAACAGAGTCTCTCTACATAACCATGATTGTCCTGGAACTCACTATGTTGATCAGGCTGGCCTCAAACTCACAGAAATATGTATCATGCACACTTCGGAGTGTCAAATTTTAAATCATGAGACATCTAACTTACTTTTCAATTGGAAGGGCATGAGGTCCAGAGATGGAATAACGATAGAGAAAAGTCAGAAACTTTCTGAATGCATCAAAAAAAGGCCAGTGAGAAAGAAGGCAAATGCATTTGTTAGTGTGAATTGTTCTAGAACCATCAGACTTTCCATCTGCCAGAGACGTTAAACCCAAAAGAAGTCTCTGTTTCTCTGTAAGATTCTCCTCAGAGTATGGTTCATAAAACTGAATAGCAGCACCATAGACCTGTAAAACAGGAAATATATTTAATAAATATACTTAGTATCATTTACTCAAAGTGCATCATCACTTGAACATTTAGTGGATGCTTTCTATGAGCAGGTAAAGTGCCAGGGACTAGGAACACAATGCTAAAATCAATCTTGTTCTTTTTTTTTTTTTTTAAATTTACAGGCTAAAGGGTCTCCTAGGCTGGTCTCAAACTTGCAATCTTCTGCTTCAGCCTCTTGAGGCACTGGGTTTACAGGCATGAGTCACCACACCTTCTGACAGCTTTCTTAGTACACCTACTAACTACACAGTAATATTTTCAAGCATACTTACTATTGAAAATAGGTATTTTGAATAAACTATATTTTTAAAATAAAGACTGAAAGCAACTGTTCCTTGGCATGTTGACTCAAGCCTATAATCCCTGCACTCAGGATGCAGAGGATCTAAGCAAGTTCAAGAGCAGCCTGGTCTACACAGAAAGATGCTGTCTCAAACCAAGAACAATGACAACAGCCACAAAAAAAACAAAGCAAATGCTTTTATAAGAAATCCTTGAAAATTAGAAAGTGAGACAAATTTGAACTGTGAATAAGTCACTGGATTTTCCTATCCACAAACTGAAAATGCTGGTCTAGATGATTTCCAAGCTCCCTTCCAACTACAACTCTGTAATTCCAGGGCTGGAATATAGTTCAGCAATAGAGCACTCACCTATCAAGGGCAAGGCTTGATCCCCAGTAACAAAACACTCTATTTTCCAAGTCATGTCATATTTCATGATGTCTCTGACATTACTTAGGAGCTTTTCTATTATAGAATATGAACCAATAAGGGATCAACATGTGGGGATGAGAAAAGTTTTCACTAATATTTAAAAACAAAAACAAAACCAAGCACTTGGGAGGATGGGAAAACTCTGCTTTCCTGTCTCTGGATATTGCAAATTCAACTAAGTAAAAGAAATATGTATTACTGGCTTGATTTAGTCAGTTTTTACTATTGTTCCTTGAAGATATGAAGTTTATGGCTTTAACAGGTACAAGAAATTAGCAAATACCACTAGTTAAATACACCGTACCTTTTCAGCTGAGGCTCCAGTCAACACAAATGTAGAGAACACAGGAAGAGGGTATTTGCTATTTGGTGGCCAGCATTCAATAGTTGCACCCATTGGTAAACAAAACAGGGGAACAGATTCTGGTAGTGAAAATGACTCATAATCTTCTTGAGGATATCTGCAAATTAGACCTATGACAGCAATGGGAACTATTAGATCACTGTCTCTTGAATGTAGGTGTTTTCTAAGTTGAATGATAATAAAATACTTTATTTCACACATTTAGAAGGTAAAGTGCATATATGTTTATATTCAGTTAATTCTGAATGTGTCAGTAGGATTTATATAGATGCTACAAGGATTATTAACTATTAGATTGTTTAACATTTATCAAACTTCATCTACAAAAGCTAGGTTAGAAGTAACAGGAAAAAGAGAACCCTCTAAAAATACACATGCCCCTAAAAATTAACCTCATGCCATACTACCAAAAGCATATATTTAAAACTTTCAATATGGTTATTTGCCTATATATACTTCATCACTCTTATTAACTATTCTTCTAGGCCTTTTAATATATTATATATAATATATTAATATATGTTTGTATGTAAATATATATTTATATCATATGTAATATATATAAATAAAATATCCTATAGGTATCTAATTGTAAATTATTACACAAATGAAAGATAATTCACAAAAGAGTAGCACAGATTTGGAATACCATTAGAATGGTGTTACCACAAACTCAGCTTCTGAATAATTCTAAATTATCCCCACTTATACGTTGATAGGAGTTTCAAGTAACCCAGGGTTTCATGATAATTTACTCATGAAAATGGAATAGGTATCTTCCACTGAACATACACTAGAAACAGATTTATACTGAATATTGATTGTGGTGTTAGAAATAGAAAGCAGGTTTCATGACAATGAAGTCCTTGAAGTTAGGTAGAAACCATCATTGGTCATGCCATAAAAACAAAAAGACAAACTGGGAATCTGAACAGCTGACTCTACTACCAATGTCTCTGATTCTCAACAAACAGATCAGATTCTTTTCATCTGTAAGGCGAGATGAACTAGATACACTAAGGTTCTCCCTCTAATCACATGCCAACCAGCCAGTGGGGTCCCCTGAGGGCCATAGCTGACTATGCTCTAGTCTCTCAGGTCATGATGCAACAGTGCAGTTATAAGGTGAGAATAAAAATATTGATGAATTGTGGGCCCTGGAAAGTCAAAGAGAGAAAAGAGTCAAGGACTCTAATTTTAAAAGGTTGAATCTGTTATCTTATAAGATCAATATATTTGACATTTTGACTATGCTTCATAAAATTGCAAATAAGTTTTTAATACTATTCATAATCATGAAATATAACCATTAAATTTGACTAAATTAATATAAATATTAAAGAAGTATACTTTTCATACTTTGCACGGGTTTAAAAATTAAAGAGAATTGGCATGTGCTGAAGTTGTTACTTACACTTTGTTGCTGTTGTTGTTTTTGCTCTTTATTTTTTGAGACAGGGTTTCTCTGTGTAGCCCGGGCTGTCCTGGAACTGTCTTTGTAGACAAGGCTGACCTCGAACTCACAGAGATTCACCTGCCTCTGTCTCCTGAGTGCTGGGATTAAAGTGGTGTGCCACCATAGCTTGACTTGTTACTTAAATTTAAGGCTTAAATACATAATCTCACTTTCCTTTCAAAGTGATCTTTCATGCAGTGTCCAAAACACTTCAAGATAAACTGAGACTCAAGAGACGGGCTGGAGCTCAACTGCCGATACTAACACATCCTAACATGGCACACAGGCTGGTCACAGGTGGGTTTGGTCTTTAACCTTGTAGACACACCACAAGGTGTTTCTACATAAATTATTTCCCCCAAAATTATTCTTACCTGCTTTGTAGGATATAGTGTTAGTCTTTGCCACTGATTTTTTATAGCATAAGTACACTGCAGATCCCCACTGAAGAGAGAGAAAAAAATAGCATTCAACTTTAAAAGGCAGTAACCTGATGAAAATGGAACCTCTTTGAGCTGTCCAATATGTATTAGCTACCACGTATGAACAGATTTCACCTGCTAGCTATTTTCAATCTGTTACTTTGTTAGCATTTTATTAGAATCATTGCCTACTTTTTTTTTCATAATCTCTGACAATTCCCCCTTTCACTGTAGTGGGAAAAATTGTCCCTATAAAATAAAACTAAGTCACAAAAATTTAGACTTTATTCTATGTCCCAAACTTAGGCAGAAATATCAACAACCATTCTTCGGTCGTTGGTTGAAAAGTACGAAAATAATCATGTAATATTTCTTTCTATGATCTTTTTTTAAAAAAGAAAATTTCAGACAAATTTAACAACTAGACAATTCTTAAAAGCTCCTCTCTAAATATTAAATAATAAAAAGGAAATAGTAATTAAAGGAGTAATTAATAACATCTGACACTTATACATCATTTGCTATTACTGCAGGTATTATCCTAAGTTATTTCCAATACTAATTAATTTATTCTTCAAAAATGTGTATGTAGGAAAAAAGCATCACTTTATCCATATGCTATGAAGGAGGAAACTGAGGCACAAATAGTGAGGGAATCTGTCCACTCTACACATCTGGGATTCAAACGCAAGCAGGTTAGCTAGAGTCTATGCTGACCATGCTTTTAACAATGCCTCTTTATTCTTGGCAGAGGAGAATACATGCTTTGTGGTAACAGAGAGACTACTGTCTCAGCAGGAAAAAAAGAAACACATTCTGGGTTTAGTTTTAATGGCAAAAGTTTAGCTAAAACACCTTGATTAGTTAATGAGACTTAGAAACAGTTATAATGACAATGTCAGTTACTTTCAATTCAAAACAAATACATAAATACATCCACAAAACAAAACTTGCAAATGGGAAAATACCAAGTACCTATAAGCTTGTTAAAATACCACATCAAATCTGAAATGTTGTATGCTACATCCCATATTCATGAAAGAATTCAAAAACATTCTTTGCTCCCACCACTACTATTACTACAGTCTTTAAAAACTACTTGTGAGGCAAATGTGGTAGCTTGTTCTTGTAATCTCAGCACTTGGGAGAGTGAGTGAGGCAAGAGGATCACCATGAGCTGGAGGCTCATCTGGATACCTAGTGAGGCCCAGGCCAGGCTGAGGTACAGAACAATACCTTGCGTCTCACCCCTTGACCACCCCCCACGCACTCCCAAAATTCTATTTGCTACCACGATTTTCTTCTTCTACTATAAGCCCTTCAACAGTTATATAATATTGCTAAATCATAACAATCTTCAAGGAAATTTTCTATATATGATTAGTTAGAGTAAAAAATGTTCATTTAATTAGGGGTGACATACCTACAGATGAATTCTTTTAAGATAAAGTTATATATTTTCAGTAATCACTTTTCAAATAGTTTCTTAAAGAAATTGCTCAATATGACTTTGCATTAACCATCAAAGGGATTCACTAATGATACTGTCATTAAACAGCCTAATATCTGTACAGTGCTTGCTTGTATGTGCTAGGAAATTAAAATGGATAATTGCCTAGGGAGACAGAGTCAGGCAGATCTCTGTGATTTCGAGGCCAACCTTATCTAAAGAGTGAGCTATAGGACAGCGCGGGCTGTTACACAGAGAAACCTTGTCTCGATAAAAATCAAATAAATAAATAAATAAATAAATATAAATAAAATTGAAAATTGGTGTTTTAAAAAAAAAAGCCGGGCGGTGGTGCCACACACCTTAAATCCCAGCATTTGGGAGGCAGAGGCAGGTGGATCTCTGTGAGTTCGAGGCCAACCTGGTCTACAGAGTGAGTTCCAGGACAGCCAGGGCTGTTTCACAGAGAAACCTTGTCTTGAAAATCAAACAAATGAACAAATGAATGAACAGGTAGATAGACAGACAGACAAACAAACAAACAAATAAAAGATTTGAAGTTTGGCCTGGAAAGAAAAAAAAGCCAGGCAGTGATGGTTCCTGCCTTTAATCCCAGCACTTGGGAGGCAGAGGCACGAGGCAGGTGGATCTCTGTGAGTTTGAGGTCAGCCTGGTCTACAAAGCTAGTTTCAGGGCAGCCAGGACTGTTTCACTGAGAAACCCTATCTTGAAAAACTAAAGGGGGAAAAAAGAGAGAAGAAAATTGGTTATTAAAAGTTCAATTCTTAAAAAAGTTATAAATTGACAGGAACATAAATTAGTTAAAATTTTTTGGATACAGTTCTTGAGAGTAAACACATGTTCTGACCCAGAAATTATGCCACACAACAGGGCATGAACTGTTGAATTCAAGCAACAGCAGCGCCTGTGCTTGAGAAGCCCTCACCATACTTAACAAGGGTTCCAACATAGTAGATAGTGATGTTGGCTACTGTTATCCTGCTTTGTTATATTTCATTACTAGTTACTGTCGCTAATCTCTTACCATGGCTTATGCTTAAATTAAGCCTTATTATAAACACACACACATAAGAAACATAGTATATTTATGATTATTCAAGAATCCAGGGGAAAAGTCAGAGAGATGGCTCAGCAGTTAAGAGCATGTACTTCTCTTGCAGAAATCTGAGTTCTGAGTTCTGTTCCTAGCGATTACATCAGGCGGGACACAAGCCTGTAACTCCAGCTCCAAAGGTCCAAAGCTTCTGAACTTGTGGGCACCTGCACTCATACGCACATACCCAAACACACATACACATTTAAAATAAAATCTTTTGGAAAATCTAGGAGCGTCATCAAGAGCCTTAGAATGTGTTTTCATAGGTTCAGGGGTAGTTGTATTCATTAAAAGATGTTAACTCTCCACAATAACAAAAACGTTAAAATCACAGTGATTTATACTTAGTTAATTCAAAAGACATTAACTGACAACAATCAATGTTGGCAAGGTGCAGGACTAAAGAAAGAGGCATTCATACAGACTAGGGCTAAAGGAAATGCAAGTCACCACCATGTTCTCTCTCTCTCTCTCGTTTTTCAAGACACGGTTTTTCTTTGTATCCCTGGCTGTCTTGGAACTCACTCTGTAGACCAGGCTGGACTCAAACTCAGAGATCCACCTACTTCTGCCTTCTGAGTGGTGGGATTAAGGATGTGCACCACAACCACCCAGCTACTATTATGTTTTCAAAGAAAATCTGTCAACATATTTCCAAAGACACAGCATACCTACAGACCCATCTATTCTACTTCCTTTTAAAAAGTTTTATTTATATGTATGAATGCTTGCCTGCTTGCATATATGTGGACCATGTGCATATCTGGTTGTAACCCACCAAGTGGGTGCTGGGAACCAAATCTGGGTTCTCTGCAAGAGTATCCAGTGCTCTTACCCTTAGCCACCTCTCCAGTCCCTAATTCTACTTTCAATTATTTGTTCTTCCAGTGTTATTTTAACAAACATTCATAGAAAAAGGCATAGGGTTGATCAAAGCTGCATCACTGGTAATATGGAAAACTAGAAATAACTTGTATTTATTACCCTGTATTTGTAGTTTCTGGAATAGTTTTCAATTATTGAAACACAGTAGAAAATTATATAAACTATATAGATGAGTAGCAAAAAAGCTTGTTGTTGAAAAGAAATTACACACACACACACACACACACAAATGGGACCAAGAGTGGTAACACACACCTTTAACCCCAGCACTTGAGAGGCAGAGGCAGGGGATCTCTATGAGTTCAGCCTAGTCTACATAGCAAGACCTGTCTCAAAGAAAAATAAACAAGGAAGTAAATGGAACTTTTTAAAGACTATTCTAGCTTGGATCAGGCTTATGACACAGAAGTGGTTAGAAGATGATCAAATTCAAGGTATGCTTTGAAATTAGAGTCAACCAAGTTTATTATAGGAGAACACAATTAAGTAAAAAAAATGGAAGTTCATATTTCTCCAAAGTTTGTTAGTCTAAGTAAGTTTGAGTAAAATTTCCATTTATTAGACAAGCAAGACTGTGGCATCAAGAAGGTCTGAAAAGGTACATCAAGATTTCACTGCCGGTCATGTTAAATTTGAGGTGCTCTAATAAGGAGAATAACTAACAAGAGACAATAAATTAAAGGGTCTGGTCAGACATAGAAATTTACAAGTCACTCACACATTGTATTAAAATAATTAGATCAACAAAGGAGTAAGCTTTGGTTGTAAAGATGAATACGCTGAGGACTGAACCCTGAGCATTCCACTGCACAGGATGCTGGGAGACGGAAAGGGAATGACTGGTGAGGTAAGAGGGAAAAGAACCAAGTACATAGCATAGGCCAGTGCGTCATCTCTTCTTGCCACTGTTGATGGAAAAAAAATCACCATCTAGAACAAAATCTAAAAAACTGAGAAGAAGAACTGATCACTGGACTCAGTAACAAGAAAAATCTTGGGATGATGCAGTCAAAAACAGCTGGAAAGAGCAAGTGAAAGATGAGGTAAAATACACTCAACACTTTTTTGCAAGTTGTAACAAGGTCTCAAAGTAGCTTAGAGTGGCTTTGAACTTGCTACGTGGCCAATGATGACCTTAAATTTCTCATCCTCCTGCCTTAATTCCTGAGTGTTTTAATTACAGGCATGTTCCACTACAGCCAGTTTATGCAGCACAGGGGATGGAAACAGGGCCTTATGCATGCTAGGCAAGCACTATACCAACTCAGCTACACCCTCTTCATCCCCAATCACACACTCAGAGGTTGAAAAGTTTTACTGTAAAGAATGGTGAAATGGGACAGCGGAAGAAAGGGGAATATGGAATCAAAAAGTTTTATAAAGATGGCCATCTTGCAACAAGTTTTGCCTGCGTCTAACAGAAGAAAACTGATGGCGAATAAAGAAGTAGGGAAGACTGCCAAAGCCATGTCCTTACAGCTGTGGTCCAGCATGCAAGGGGGGAGCACGGAGACAGCCATGGTGTTAATTTACTGATTTTGTAGGAACACTGAAAAGCTATTTAAGTTAGAAGGAAGAAGGGAAGAAGGACAGAGAAGTACAGAAGGACAAAGTTTCTTACACAGATTTTTGGGAAAGTATAGCTAAGTACTTTCTAAAACAATAAAATATCCAACATCCTTAAAAAACACATTTTTTTCCAAATCTGTTATGTTATTTTATTTTTCAAGAAAAGATCTACAATTATGTTCTTCACTGGTGAGTGGCTAATTGTATTAGTGCTAAAGAACTGACTTACCATACTATTGCTGAGATTCTTGTCGACCTTGCAGAATGTGTGTGGTGGACTTTCTCCTTTACTGGGTATAATAATGCATATGTCTGTGACAGCAAGGGTATTCTGAGTCATGTTTTCAGAGGCTCTTCGGTAAGTGATATAGATTCTTTGTGATGAGGTACTGCCACTAATATTGGCAGGTCGTCCATAGGGAGTACTCTGAATAATCTCACAGCCCTGTTTTAGTCTTTCTTTCCAGTCATATAATACCCTAAAACATAAAAATTTAAAAAGTAAATGCATAAAATTCCCTGAAACCTAAAAGATAACTCTCTCAAGTATCATGGACACATCCTAAAACACAGCACTGTATAAACTGTGTTTGTCAGTACACACTAATGAGTCCAGTACTCAGGAAGAGGAGGCAGGAAGATCAGAAATGGAGTATCATCCTTGGCTACATAACAAGCTCAAAGCCATGGATATCTGAGATTCTGTCATAATCTCCATCTTCTGCAAAAAAGAGTTGGTTATATTCCGCTCTCATATTTCACTTTGACTCTTTCCAGTTAAGTTTTTTGTTGTTGTTTTGTTTTGTTTTTTGTTTTTTTCAAAACAGGGTTTCTCTGTGTAGCCCTGGATGGCCTAGAACTTGCTCTGTAGACCAGGCTGGCCTCAAACTCAGAGATCTACCTGCCTCTGCCTACCAAGTGCTGGAATTAAAGATGTTAAAGGTGTGTATCATCACCTCCATGCTTCCAGTTAAGATTTTTTTTACTACATCCTACAACTTATTTAAAGACTACATTGCACAGTCCAAATAACTATTTCCCTATCAAAACTTTAAATGTTTTGTGCTTATTAATATAACAGAGTGGCAATAATTAATGTTTAGTATTCCAATTAGTTATTTAATAATATATTTACTTTCCTATGCTCTACAAAATCAAGCACATTCTATGGGAAATGTAACCCGTGTTTTAGTCAAAGTTAAAATCTACAGAAGGTTGTATGACTAGACAGTATCTTCTTGCATAATTTTGCTCTAATACTTTCACTAAAGATGTCTAAACAGAAAGAAGTTAAAAACATCATAATTTTTAAAACGCTTCTGTTAGTTGTATTACTTTAGGCAACATTTAACTTCCCTGAGCCTTACACTACTTAGTTATGAAATCAAACCATGGGACAGTGGGTAAAGACAGTTGTTACAAAGCATGACAACCTGAGTTAGATTTTGCAACATACGTGGTAGAACACACACAGACACACACACACACACGAAGGGGGGTTGGCGGAGAGAGACACAGACAAATTAAACAAATAAATAATACAATTTCCTGACTTCAAAGATACCATGATGAGAGGGATATTATAAAGAATGGAGAGGAGGCTGGAGACATAGCTCAGTGGTTAAGAGCATTGGCTGCTCCTCCAAAGGATCTAGGTCCAGTTCCTAGTACCCACTTGGTGGCTCACACCCATCTGTAACTCATTTCAGGGGATCCAATGCCCTCCTCTGGCCTTCCTGGGCCCTACACATGCATGTGGTACACAGATATACATGCTGACAAAACATGTATACATAAAAAAATTTTAAGTGGAGAAAATATTTGTTAAACATATACCTAATGAAGGACTCTATTAAGGATTTGGAATGAATACTATAGCTCATCAATAAAAATATAACCCAATTAAGAAATGGGTAAAAGAGCTAAGCAGGTATTTCTCAAATGACACTTGCTAATAAACACATGGAAAGATGTTCAGTATCATCAGCAAACACAAGAGTGCAAATTAAAGTCACAATGAGATTCCATTTCATACTCACTAGCACAAAAATAATCAAATAGAAATACAAACTATTATTCAGACTGTGAAAAAAATCAGAACCCTCACACTCTATTGGTGAGAATGTGCAATACTTGTAAAGATGCTTTGAAAAATATTCTGGAAGTTCCTCAAAAGGTTAAATACAAAATTATCATATGATCCAGTAATTCCACTCATAAGTATATATACAGAAATAATAAAAATATGTCTACATAAAAACTTGTACATGAATTATAAATCATAAAAGCATTATTAATAATAGCCTCAAAGTATAAATAGCCCAAATACCCATCAACTGGTGACAAGATAAATTATAGTGCAACCATATGTTAGAATGCTACTAGGTCATTTAAAGGAATAAGGTATCAGTACATATTAGAATAAGGATGAGTTTAAAAACATGCTATCTAACAGGAAGTTGAGCACTAGGACTTGCAGGACAGACAGATGGAGACAGTGAATATAGAATACTGGGTATTGCTTTATTTTTTAATCTCCCCTTATTTTAGTGGGTAGTAGGCAAAATGCGTTCTCACTATGTAGCCAAGTCTGGCATCAAACATAACAATCTTCCTTCCCTAGCCTATCAAATGCTAGGATTACAGGAATATGGACTACACCCAAGCAAATGTGTCTGATTCTAAAGCTATCATACCACTATTAATGAGCAAAACTAAGTTTAACTTCAAAATTCACAAAGCATACAATTTGGATTAATAATAGTAATTCATTAAAAAATACTCACCCCAGATCTGTAAGTGGAGGTTTATCTCTCCCTCTTTTATAGCAAAGGTAAATCTGGGGTCCTACAAGACTTCCGTTATTAAGATCTGCTGACAATCCAGTTGGGGTAATGTCAATACATGTGTAATCCCGTGGCACCTCCTCCCCAAGGGATTTGATGATAACAGAAACATCTGTGATGGGTTCTTTTGGTTTAGCCACTTTGTGACAGGCATCATTGAAGTGAATTTCCTCTTCAAGAGGCTTTGAAACATCAGTTAAGCCTGCTACAACAAAGTAGTCAGCAACACGAGGCCCCTTGTCTTCAATCATCTTCCATTACTAAACTTGCATCTAAATGAAAAATAAAAGGTCTTATTCTATAATCGGTCAAGTCAAAGTGCAAATCTATAAAGAATGCAAGTCCTAGTCACACTAGTATTAGACATTTTACCAATGTAAGTGAAAAGCATGCCTTTTTTGAAAATGAGACAATCTTTGGCATTTTTACTATAAAACTAATACAGGAATCTCTAATTCTGGTATCATGGAAACCTAAATCATTGAAGTAGATAACAACAACAACAACAAAACCCAGCCCTTTAAATATAGATGAACCTTTAAAATATAATGCAAGTTTCCATAGCATCAAAAATACTGAGGAAACCAAAAGCCAGAATGCAATATATAAGATAATGTTGGGTCAGAAAAACTGCCATCTCCTCAATAATCAAGGGGTTGTGCTTTAAAAGGCATTACAAGGAGAGGAATAAGGCTTCAGAACCAAATCAGACAAGGAACTGGAATGGAAGCAGCTATAAAAACCAAAAGCCCTAAATGACTAGATTCTTGATTAAAGAGTGAATTTTAAAACCTATCCATACTGGACTTGGGTATATCTCAGTGGTAGAGCATGTGTGAGGCCCTGGGTTCAACCCCAAGCACTGAAACAAAACACTACCTATCCAGTAACATATAATGAAGGTGACTTCAATGCATCCCTGGCTTGCGCTGCAGTTAAGACTCTGGACCTTGAACTTAAGCCACTTTTAAGGTTCCAGGAAGCTCCAACTAAGAAACATACAATAAAAGTATTCTGAGACTAGTGATATCTCTGCAGGAGGCTACACCCTAAGGCCAGGTTTCCACAGACAAAGCCCACCTGAAGATGACCTCCTATTCTGAACCACAAAAACATACAAGGAAAAATCTCCCATGAATGAGTCTCGGCAGATACAACAAACAAAAATTCACATAAAAGAGTACTATACTCTTAAAATAAACTAAAATGAGAAATATTTTCATATATCTATAAGCCTTTAAGAGTAAAAGCTCCTTCAACTGTCTACAATCTCTTAAACCTTAATTTCTTCTTTAGCTAATATGCTTCTCACACTGTCATTACTTGTAAAGCACTGTTACAGGGAAGAAAGTTCTATTTAAAAAAAACAATCCACCATGAGTCTTATGTCAGTTTTGGTTATAATAAAGGCAAACAAGAAAAAAAAACTCCCAAAGACAAACAAATTAGGCATGCATATACCATAAACCTCTTTGTCACAGCTACATATGACATATGGGGTACAAGGATGAGTATAGCATATATTTCATATATGTGGAAAGATTAATTTTAAACTTAGTCATTTGCTTAAATCCCAGAATTTCCAAAATGGACTTGAGCAATAAACCCTAATTTACCACCTAACAACTAGAAAAACTCTACAATTTGCTCTAAAAAAAATGCTAGTACAAAGTAAACAACCTTCCCTGAGGGAATTTGTGTCACACATCAGAGTATAACCTTCCATACTGGGCAGAGGAGATGGTTCAGGGAAAGTATCTGCTGTGTAAGCATGATGACCTGTGTTCAGATCCCCAGCACCATGTAAAAGCTGGGGGTGCTTGCGGGGGCAATACAAACAGTAGATCCCTATGTATCCCTCAAACTTACTGCCAACCAGTCTATCCAGGTGAGCTCCAGGCTTAGTGAGAAACCCGTGTCAAGACATGAGTTGGGGACTGACAGAGGGAAACATCAGAGATGAAGCACTAGTCTGCATGTAAATAGACACTTGTGAATGTATACATGCTTAGAGACATACAAACATGAACTCACACATATAAGCTACACGCACACACCTTCTATACTAAGAGGAAAACTTCTCTCCCTGTTTGTTTTTTTATGGTTGGTGGGGATTGATCCTAGGGCCCTCTACGTGCCAGGGAAATGGTCTACCATGAACTTTCAGCCTCAGAAAGTAAATTTCTTTTCATTAATTTTTGGAAACTGGGGATCACAAAAAAAAACATGCATTTAATCCAAAGGTTCTTCGGATAATAGCTGTAATACAAAATCCTAAAATGTTATTAATTTGAAGTAATAATACTGCATCATTTGTCAATAATTATTTGATGATAATTCTTTGTTCAAAATGTTATAGATAACTTTAGGAACCACACATAAGATAGAATGTTTAGGATCTGGCAAGGTGGCTCAGAGGGTAAAGGTACTTGGTACCAAGCCTGATTACCTAAGTTCAATTTCTTGGATCCATAGGGTGGAAGGAGAAAACTGACTCCCACAAAATGTCCTCTGGTATCCATTTACATGTCATAGCATGTATATACTACATATGTACAGATACACACAAATAAAATATAAATAAGATAAAATGCATACAGGTCTCTTTTATATACCTGGGAGAGGAGTACAAGGTGAAGGTGATCAAAATATACTTGAAGAAATTCTTTAAAAATTAATAAAAATATTATGTTAAGATTTATTATGTCTTCTTTGCTAGTATTTTACTTATTTTAAGAATGATTTATAGCATATGATAGCACCTTCAGAAATTTTTCTTCCTTTCTTTTTTCCCTCCAAGACAGAGGGTCTCACTACATAGCTCTGGCTGTATGTAAACTTACTATGTAGACAAGGCTCACCTAAAACTCAGAGATTCACCTGCCTCTGCCTCCCAAGTGCTGGGATTAAAAATGTGTACCACTATGCCCAGCCCAGAAAGTTTTCATACAAGATATATTTGTACCTCAGTAAATCAAAGACCAGGATAAGTAGTCTAATATACTAAAGTGCTGGGGATGGAAGCCAGCATCTTGCAGATAACAAGGTAAGCACACTACCACTAAGATGGATACATTGCCCAGCCTGATTATATCCTTTAAATGGAATCTATTTTCCTTGAAAATAGAAAACAAGAAGAATGTGCGCTCTACTCATAAAAAAGCATAAGATAACTAAATTGGAAAGGCATTACAAGAAGGCTCTTATCCATTCATCAACTAATGGGAGATTGCTTTGTTTTTCTCCCTTTCAATCTCTGGCCAATCCAGATGCTTTTTATTTCTTATCTCACTCCATTAGGTCAAAGTAGCTAAGCATGTGTTATCAAGACTGCTTCTAAAGACAAGAAAAGGCGAGAGTGAACATCTGAGGAAACTTTATATACATATGTATCATTATATACATATATATCAGTATATATTATGTATATATATGATTACGAACACTTAAGTTTTGCAAAGTAACTACCAGTGCCAGGTATAGTGACAGACACTTGTAACCCCAGCTTATAGGGGCTGAGGATAGTGAGTTTAAGATCTTCTAGGCTATTAAAAAAATCAACTACTACTGAAATTTCTAGATATTATATGATAATCACACACTCAAACTCATATATGAAAATGATCAGTACCACAGTAGGCCAGCTGATTAAATATAAAAAATTTTCTGCTAGATTTGAACTCACAAGCCTCCTGCCTCATCTTTCTGGATGCAGGGATTTCAGACTATGCATTATACTCCCTCCAAGAGACATCTTAAAACATCTTTCAATAAATTATTTTGTATCACCTGTTACTTACAACTCTCATACAATGAGTATATCACAGATTCTTAAAGTTATGGAAAATTAAATTTCCCGTGATTAACACAGAAAAAAGCCAACTGGAATAAATCACAATGAAAAACAAAAACTACTCACACATTACTGGAGTTTCTGATGGAAAACAGCAGTTTCCAACATGTGAATTCTTCAGGCCTCGAGATTGAGAAATACTGTATTGAAAAGAATAAAGACTGAGGTTAAATTAATTCTATAAAATTTTCCCCCAATATAGCTGTGAACACTTAAAGTTATACTAATAATATATTTTAGATAAATACCAGCCTATTCAAAAAGCACATTTTAGTCAAGAATAGATACAAACTTGAAAAGCAATCGATCCAGAAGAGTGAAAGAGAAAGCAGAATAACAAATGGAACAAAAGTACATGTGTGGGAAAGCAAGGGATTTAAATGCCTGCTCCTAGGACACCTGTGTACAGAGTCTCACTCATAAGGCAAAAATACCTACTTAAGCCAATTCAAAAGTAGACACAGAAAAGTTTCATATATGTGTTTCAAATAAGACCAATGTTCAAACGATTTTTCCTTTATTATAAATATTCACAACTAACTTAATATAATTAGCATATCAATCCTTAACAACAGATACAATAGGGATAAGATAATAAAACAACCAACGTTGGGTTAGGAATGTTCCTCAATGGTAGACCACCGTCCCAGTTTACACAGGTTCAATTTCTAGTCCTACAGAAAAACAAACAAATAAACAAATAAACAAAAACCCAAACCTTTGGTACAAAACAACAAGTCATGCTGTTTTATGAAATTTAGCATGCAACTGTCATACTTTCTTTAGACTGAGTGAGTTAGTTGCTTGCAGTTGTGAGTGAAGAAAAGGTGGTCTCACTGATCAAGTTTTAGGGTACATTAACACTGACTACTGTGCCTGCTAAGGGTAGTCTCATAATGCTGGAAACACACATGAAAGAGGTTTTGAGTCAGCTGGGGGGTCTAGCACATCCCCCCCTTGACCACAGCATCATGTGCTGGTTCCTCTATACACATCCTCTTAAGTCTTCTTGGATTAAGAAAGACAAAGACCACCAACCCTTTTAAAGGAAATAATGACTGTCCTCCTTCCTTGTACTAGGCCAGTGTGATTTCTCAGTGGCTTCCTACCCTGTTCCTTCCTCAAGGTGGGAGTAGACAACCAGCCAAGGAATAAGTCTTTATCATTTAACCTAAAAAGAAAAAAAAAACGCTTCATTGGGTCAAAGACTTTGCAGGAAAACAAACTAAAGTGCAAAATCATATGCCTAACAAGAAGTGGGAAAATCATATCTTTAACCAATCTGGACCATTGTCTACTGACAGAGAAATAGTAGCAGAAACAGGTAAGAACAAGATTTATATGACTCTTGACAAGCAGAGGCAGGTGGATCTCTATGAATTCAAGGCCAGCCTGGTCTGCAGAGTGAATTCCAGGCCAACCAAGGCTAGCTAGCTCTTTTCTCAAGAATAAAAAAAAATAAAAATAAAAACAAAAAACATGACTTAGTTGATCCTAGATACCAGTCTATCAGTGGGAAGTAGGAAAGAATAAGATAAATATTTCGCTCCAAATTCTGATACAACATCTTAGAAGGAAAGGTGGAAACAATTAATGAGAAATAATGTAAGTGTATAATCTTTCTACCTTTTGATATTTATTGTTGGATTTTTTTAAAGACAGGTTTCTTCTATATTGTTCAAGATAGCCCAAACTTGCAATCCTTCTTCCTCAGCCTCCCAGTACCTGGCATTACAGGTGCCACATTTGCCACTGTTGTTATCTTTGGACTGCTAAAAGTGATCAAGATAAATATATGTGTTTTTAAATAGGATAGTTCTTTACTTTGGGCTCACTGAACATCTTCAAGCAACAAATATGAACGGTATATATATTTTGAAATATTTCTAAATATTATTGTTCTTGGGTAGCAAAGTTAACACAAATACTGACCTGGTGAAACATTTAAAAAAAATCCAATACAATTTTAAGTTAAAATACTATATGTGTGAAATATCTGATAGGATATCAGCTTGTTTAGATATCATGAATGATGGGTATGTCAAAACCAATTCAATACATTTTTATTTAAAAAAATATTTATTCTGTGTGTGTGTGTTTGTGTACATGCCACTGTGCACAAGTGGCAATCAAAGGACAACTCATGGGAGTTGGTTCTCTCCTTTATATGAGTTCCAGGAATCACACTCAGGTTTTTAGGCTAGGCAGCAAGTGCTGTTACACTCTGAAGATACCTTACCAGACTCCCAAATTTATTTTCTGTCATTATAAATTCTTTAATATAGTACAAATACTAGTTTGACCATGACTTTATGTTCCTCTAAACAATATTTGTACTATAATTAAAAGAAAATGGGTATCACCTGTGTGGTGGTGCTGCATGCCTTTTATCCCAGCACTCAGGAGGTAGAGGCAGACAGATCTCTGTGAGTTCCAGGCCAGCCTGGTCTACAAAGCAAGTTCCAGGACAGGCAGGGCTACATAGAGAAATCCGTCTCTAAAACAAAAACAAAACAAAACTCAAAACTCAGGTATCATTTCCTTCAATGTTGAAATACTAGATTAATTTATTGTCACATTCCCAGTATCACGTATTTCCATTGATAAAATAAACTTCTCAAAACTTTACTCTGATTCCATGAATTATGTAAAAAAACCAAAACAAACACCTGAGATATTATTAGAATTAACTGATTTTCTATATAATTCAGAAGTATTTGGAAAGTATTCTTCTGCTAATGGAGGTAACATATTATGGTTACTCCTTTACTTTCCATACATGCACAAGAAAATAAGAAAGAGGCAACTAGTTAGCTCTATTTACTAGGACATAAATGGCTGTAAAGGAAGAGCCATGCTCCACAATATAAATACAGCTATGTGCTTTCTGCAGCTATGCATGTTAAACCACTATTTTTCAACACAGACTTCTTTAAATTGCTATTTTTTTACTGAAATTTTTACTTAAACTTTTTAAGATTTGTAATATGTATATGAGTGCTTGGCTGCATGCATGTCTGTGCATCATATGCATGCAGTGAGTGAGGAGGCATTGAATACCCTGGGACTGGGCTTATAGTCAGTTGTGGGCTCCCATGTGGGTGTTGGGAATGGAACCTAAGTCTTCCACAAGAACAGTCAGTGCTCTTAACCACGGAACTATCTCTACACTGTGCCATATCTCGAGGCCCTGAAATTTTCACTTTTGAGATAACTGGATATGCATCTGGTTGAAAGGACCTGAAATTCCTTTTACTGACTTTTTCCCATTAGCTTATCTTATACAACCATAACACAATGTCAGAATTGGGACACTTACACTGATAATAATTAACTTGTCTTATTACCTAGGTTTGACTCATACTCATTTGTGTATGTGTATATTTAAGTCTATGCAGACTTAATGGATATGAATCATATACCTATCACTAGTCAAGACACAATATTGAGGGATCCAGCGACCCAGGCCACAATAGGCCTGAGGCAGCAAACTCCACAGAAACAGGACTAAGCCAGCGACCTAGGCCAGAGCAAGCCTGAAGCAGCAAACTTCAGAAGAACAGGACTAAGCCCATGACCTAGGCCTGGGATGAACTCCCTGTGAACTCCATGGGAGCAGGAGTGGATCCAGACCAGGGACGTTTGCGGAAGCACGACTGGGCCAGCAACTGGGCTAGAGCAGGCCTGAGGCGGCAAGCTCCACGGGAGTGGGACTAAGTCGGCGACCTAGGCCAGAATGGGCCAGAGACGGTGAACTCAACAGAAGCAGGTACAGGGAAGCAACCACTGAGCAAGTGGGCCAGAGCCAAAGACGGCTGCTGGTCCAGTGTGAATCTGGGACATCAGAGGGAGTCGACTTGATCCAGGACCCCTGTGGGTCCAAGTCGGAGTTTCGGACATCTGAAGAATTAGGCCTGAGGCAGGACCTCTAAGGGTCTAGGCATAAGTCTGGGACCTCCAAGGGTCTGGGCACACCCAAGTCTGGGTCCTCTGAGAGAGTAGATAGGAGCTAGAGACCTTTGCAGAACCAAATCCAAGCCAGGGACCTCCACAGGAGCAGATCCAGACTAGGGACATTTGCAGAAACAGGTCTGAGCTGGCAACCTAGGCCACAGCAGGCCTGAGATAGCGAATTCCATGGGAGCACTGAGCAACCTCCAAAAACACATGAACAATGAATAACTGGAACTGTGGCACTGACTGCACCACAAGGAGCAACCATCTGAGCCTTGAATCCACTGGCACCTGGAAGATTAATCACCAGAGTCACAGACAGCCCCACTACACCAAGCAGAGGAAAAGATGAGTAGATAAGGTAAGAGCACATGCAACACCACGAAGAGCAACATGACACCAGTAAAATCTAGTAACCCTACAACAGCAAGACATGAACAACCAAATATAGATGAAGCAGAAGAAAATTACCTAAAAGATAACTTCAGGAGGATGTTTGAGACTCTTAAAGAGGAAACGAGAAAATCTCTCAAAGAAATGGAAGACAATAAACCAAAAATTGGAAAACACCAACAAATCCCTTAAAGATAAAGCAATCAAACATATGAAAGAAACTATTCAAGACTTGAAAACCGAAATAGAGACAATAAAG
>LOJH01003335.1:14443-31068 GCA_001685095.1 Ellobius talpinus | reverse complement strand
GGGAAGAACAAGCGGTCCCTCCTCCTACAGGGAGATGCAAGCTAACATGCATGGCTATGGTGGTGAGACAGTGTGAGTCTGGTCTTGGGGTCAGTGTGCTCAGCGTTAGAGCCTGAGCACCCTGCTGTTAGATGAATGGAGCACACAGCCATGCCTGTGCCCAGAATGCTCTAAAATCTCAGTTCCTATGTATAAGAAGAAATGGCTAGAAAGGGAGGCTAGAACCCCGCATCATTATACTGCACGGTGTAGATAAATACAGACAGAGGCTGACATGATGCTGCCCTGAGCCCATTCGGCAGCATGCTCATTGGACACATGTACTTCTTTACCAGCTACATAGAAAGCATCTATTTGATGGGACGCCTAAAGCCAAGTGCTATTAAATATGAACTGTTACCCCTGTCCTTTTTTAAGGTTGTGTTTTTTGTTTGGTTGTTTGGTTTTTGGTTTGTTTGTTTGTTTGTTTATTTATTTATTTATTTTGAGACAAGGTTTCTCTGTAGCTTTGGGGCTTGCCCTGGAACTAGCTGTGGTAGATCAGTCTGGCCTCGAACTCACAGAGATCTGCCTGCCTCTGCCTCCTGAGTGCTGGGATTAAAGGTATGCTCCGCCACTGCCTGGCTGTTACCCTTGTCTTGCAGGAAATTATTTTCAAAAAGGGAAAGCAGAGGTAAATCACTGCTGAGATCTGTGATTGACAGAGGGGTTATCTTATGCACTGCAAGGCAACTTAGCTGGGGCAGATACCCCACAGATCAGCCTGCCTTCAACTTGACCCTGCAGAAACATAACAAAGCTCTCTGTGCTGACACGCACAGGCACAAACATGCCCAGGATGTCATGGGTTTGCCTAAAACTACATCACACATGGGACACTAAGTGCTGAGGTTCCAGTGTTTCCTTTGAAACAACCACATCCTTTCAAATAATAGTTGAAATAGTTCAACAATAATTTAAAAGTTTGGAACAAGTAAATATGTTCTGTCTGGTTTTCCTAAAGTTAAAAATATTTATAAAACAGTAAAAAAAAATAGTCTTATGTATTAAACAATTACCCACCTGACTTCTCTGGCTCATGCTTCTCTTATTGAATATCTGGGAAAAAAGGATGTGTTAAATTCTATTGGCATATTTGGTCCAGCTCAGAAGTCTGCACTCCTAGAAGACTTAATGAGAATATTTGTAATTTCAGCTACTCAGAGAGCTGAGGCAGGAGACTCACAAATTCAAAACCAGCCTGTGTCTTATCTCAAAATGGAAAATGGGGAGGGGTAGACATATGGTCAGTCCCTTAGATCAATGCCCAGTAACAAAACCCCTTTTGTAGGTATATCAAGGAGAGACTGTGTCCTATAGCAGATCCCACAAGCAGCAATGGTCTCAACCCTCACTGGGCTTTCTGATTTAACTTTCTGTCACTCAAACAGAAAGAATACACAGCCATTCACAGGTCCCAGCTCGCTTCCCTGGGTATCCACTCCAGAGATCTGCATTACAATGGTGTATTTGTACTGGACTCTCAGCTAATGGAATTAACCACTTGGGAGACTTTTTCAGTCATTCTTTATGCCTTTTGGAAATAAAACTGTCATTGAAATTATCATTTGGGTTGACAGATATTGGTGAATGTCTCCAAAGAGACTTGTTCTGCGTAGCCCGTTTTGGAGAATGTCCCATGTGCCCCCTCACTACAGTTCAGACTAGTTCAGAAGATTGAATCCCATCTTTGTGATGTGGGTGTTGGGAGTTTATTGTGTTTCCTTGAATCTGTTTCTTCATCTGTAGATTTCTTACTATACAAAAATTAAGTGAATTGTTACAGGTTGAACTTCTTGCACCCAAACAATCCATTTCTGTCCTTTAGTCTTCAAACCTAGGAAACAGGAAAAAATGCAACCTGTGTGCATTAGAGAATGCCACGTTAACAATTGTTATATATTCACACATATATAGGTAGCTGTGTGATTGTGTGTGCACACAGCACACATGGCCAAATCACTTCAAAGCATGGCTAGATGCAAAGTTATCACAAACTATGTACCATTGCTTTTTCTTCTGTGGTAACCTCATTGATTTTAGAATCTAGCTCAATGTGTTTGTTCATTCTGACAGAGGAAAAAAATAAATGGCAAGAAATGTTCAATCTAGAGCAAGGCAGGCAGGCAGTGTGGGTAACTGTTACTGCTCTCAGGTACAACTACGTTCTCTCCTCTTCTTCCAGGTGCATGCTCAGCCTGCATGAGAGGTGGGCAAGGGCACCTGCAGGGGAGAGTGGGCACCTCAGACAGATGGGCAAGGGCACCTGCAGAGAAGAGTGGGCACCTCAGACATGTGGGCAAGGGCACCTGCAGGAAAGAGTGGGCACCTCAGACAGGTGGGCAAGAGCACCTGCAGGGGAGAGTGAGCACCTCAGACAGGTGGGCAAGGGCACCTGCAGGGGAGAGTGGGCACCTCAGACATGTGGGCAAGGGCACCTGCAGGGGAGAATGGGCTCTTCAGACAGGTGGGCAAGGGCACCTGCAGGGGAGAATGGGCACCTCAGACAGGTGGGCAAGAGCGCCTGCAGGGGAGAGTGGGCACCTCAGACAGGTGGGCAAGGGCACCTGCAGGGGAAAGTGGGCACCTCAGACAGGTGGGCAAGGGCACCTGCAGGGGAGAGTGAGCACCTTAGACAGGTGGGCAAGGGCACCTGCAGGGGAGAATGGGCACCTCAGAAATGGATTCCCAGGAGGTAATGTATGAACTCCCTTGAACACTGGCTCTTCTTGAGGGACATCAAAGGCCATGTTGTACTCCTCTCTCTAAATCTCTTAGTTGTGCGGGAACTGGCACTGGACCAAGAAGGATTCCTTACAGCTCACTAAAGATAGCACAATACTCTAAACCTAAAGTCCAACCCCCAAACTCAGACTATTTCCCTGTTATTTAATGTCTATATATTTTTCTAAATTTTCAAGAGCTTTTATTTTAAATGTTTGTTTTCCTGTTGTTTGCTTAATATACAACAGTTTTGAGGGTGCTAACAATTTCCTATTCAGGATGACATGTATATAGGTGGACAGCCCCAGTACCCTGCTCTGAGTGTGCCTTCCTATTAGACTCTTGGAAGTAAAACCAGGTTGCTCTTCTTCAGTGGACACCACAGACACACCATGGTCTGTCTGCCATCCAGCCCTTCATCTCCTTAGGTGCCATATCTGTGAATTCAGGCAACCACACATGGTAAATATTTAGGGGAAATTGCATATGGTTTAGATATATCAGCTTTCCTTGCCGTTCATCATTACTTCCTAAACAGTGCAGCACAACACTGCATCGTGAATTCCAAACAACCCGGAGTAGGATTTAGACATCTAAGAGACGAATCATAGGTTTTGGTTTTCTCCTTCATTTTGCACTAATAAGCTTCTTCATTCTAATTGGTAAGTTTTCTCTTAAACCCACCTTTGCCCCAAGAAATAGCAGTGAAACACTTTTTTTCAGGAAAATAAGCTTCTAGAATGCTAAAATTACTACACATTAAACTGTAGGAAAATATATTAAGCAAATATTCGGGAGTGCCTGGCTTACAACCAGAAAGCATGGAAATTAAACCTTTAGGCCTGAAATTTAACATAACTTAGAAGTTCAGCATCAGAGTTAGACCGGGAGTGTTTTCTTCCAGTCCATTTTTACAGAAACCCCTTTAAGCTTTGAATTAAGAAAAGGAGGGAACATGCCCTCAAAAGCAGTATAAAACTGGAGCACGGTAGCCAATTTCCAGAGCAGATCCTCTACTGGCTTGCGTGCATGTCTTGCCTCCCTTTCAAAACCTTCTCTGCTTTGGGAGACACCTCTGTCTTACATAGTCGGCTCATTGGAAGCCATGCTGAAGGTAGGGGTAGCCAGGAAGGTACAGCTGTGCTGGAATTGGGGCGTCAGCCACATTCCCAACTCTTCCTTTATTAGTGTTAGAATTTCACCATCAGAAATTCCCTCTAGAGCGGACAGCATTGGGAGAAACTGCCTCCTGTTCAGGGATGGACTTCTTATTCAGAATAAAGGCAACCCTGATGTAGAGGACACTTTGGCACACACTGGACTAGACCACTGTCAACATGGAGTCCCCACCCTTCGTAATCCAGACTTACAGTCTGTGTGCGTCCAAGTGTCCATGTTGCTGGGCATTTAGATGCCAGAAGTAAACTTTGAATATCTTTTTCCATCACTGGACACCTTAATCTCTGAGACAGGGTCGCTCAATTTGCATGGCAATTATTTTAGTGATTCTGGCAGCCCACCAAGCCCCAAGGATCATTCCGCCTCTGCCGTCTCAACCCTGGAATTACAGGCATGCATCACTCCCTTGTCTGACTTTCCCGTGTACAAATCCCTCACACTTAGGTGGTGGACACTAATCTGTTGAACCACTTCCCCAACCCCAGGCTCCACCCTCTTCCAAAAGCATCCTGGCATTTCTTGGCAATGAGAAATCCTGCTGTACTTTTATAATAACAGTACGAGGCTTGGGAGAGATGCATTGTCTGACGAAATGTTTGTGGGAAGGACAATAGCGATACTTTCTGCCATGGGAGACATGGGAAAGGACACTGCTTCTGAACTATCTACTCCTTAGGAGATATGGGAAAGGACATGGCTGCCGAGCAACCTACTCCCTCTCAAGACAGCTGCACCCCTTTTACAGGGCGACTGCTTTCTACCTGGATCAGATTCTCAAGGCAGAAAAATGGCCCTGATGGGAAATACGTTGAGCTCTCATAAAGTTAAATCTACCCACACACCCAAGAAGAAAGAATTAAAAGGAAGATGAAGGGCTTCTTTACACAAGATTTGAAATTGGTTGGAAATTTGACTATTCCTTCATACCTACAATGTGCACACTGGTCACAGGCCACATACCTGACTGGCAGCTGATGACCAATTGCTGACAAATTTTCAATTTTTTTTAAAAAAAAACCTTTATTTGCTAGATCTTTTAAAATAATTAATCAGTTAATTAATTTTATATCCATGCCACAGTTTCCTCTCCCTCCTCTCCTCCAAGTCTCTGTTCCCACTGCATCTGTTCCCATCCCCAATCCACTCTTCCTCTGTTTCTTTGCAGGAAATAACAGGTCCCCCATGGATATCAGCAAAACATGGCCCCTCAAGTTGCAATAAGACTGAGCACCTCCCAGTGTGTTAAGGCTGAGCAAGGGGACCCAGTACGACTAAGGTACCAAAAGCTAGTAAAAGAGTCAGAGAAAACCACTGTTAGCATTGTTAGGAGTCCCACAAGAGGACCAAGCTACACACAACTGTAACATATATGCAGAGTGCCTATGTCAATCCCATGCAGGCTCTCTGGTTGTCAGTTCGGACTTTGCTAGATCTTAACCTTGAGATGTACACTAGGCTTTCAGGTCTATTTCCCCAGCACCCATGGGTAACTTCAGGAATAGAGTCCGAATGCTACATCTCATAGCTCAATACAGATTTATTGGTGCTACCATACACTCCTGGTAGGTGGGAAACATCTTAAATAAAAATATGCATAACAATTAGCTCTGTGGACCTCGTAGCTTAGCAATAGACATGACAATCTGTAGAGGTCCTTCTTCCAGTGACAGGGGAGAGGGGCCACGGAGCCCTGCTGCTGCCTGGATTCTCAGAGAAGTTCAGACTCACTATTAGCCCTGAGATAGCTCACAATGCAGAATCTAACAAATGGTTTATGCAATATATCATGTTGGTGTCTTCATGAAGCTGAGTCGGAGACGGCTGTAGTCTACCCCATGCTGAGTCAGCCTTACAGTGACCTCTGGGCACTGGACCATTGTTTTGCGTGTCTGTGGAGGCTGCATGTGGCTTTCCCATCACACACAGTTGTGTTAGTGTGATGATGAGGAAGGAAGGTATACCAAGGCTCCTGGGTGGTGACACAGGGGACTGATGAGGTTCCCAGAATGCTTCCAGATTGTCCACCCTCTCCTCCTTCTGGCTACTCATTTATCCCTGCTGCCAGCAATGAACAATGACTTCACAGACACTGCAAGTGGTGACCTCTGAGAAACCTTCCACATTCATCTGGAATTTGAAAATGCTGTTTATTTTATTTTATTTTTGTATGACCATTAAGCCTCTCCATGGATGGGTGATAATGTTGTCCTGTTGTTGACTGTCCTTTATCCAGTGACAACAGAAGCTTGTTGATATGCAGAATAGATCTTGCTCCCATCTCTTGGGGACTGTGTGAACCCCAGGGATTCAGGCAGGGCCATGTTCCTGCTCTCTTGACAGCACAGTCACATAGTCTTGTCCAACAGTGGCTGGGATAACCAGCTTTTGAGACTTCCTGGGAATGTATTTCCAAACACCATTCTCTTTGTGACAATGTTTCATTCATGGGTGGCAAAATCTATTTTTGACCATGAACTTTGAGTCTTTGGTTCAGTAGGAAATCTAGGAAATATTAGTTTATAGTGATGGTGATTTAATCACTTTTGATGAAACTAACCCAACTTTCAGATTCAGTTAAAAGAGCAAAGGGCTCCAAATGATGCATTTAAACATGTCTTATGTTTTGCCTGGTTGCTGTGAAAATGAGAATTCAGCTAAAAAAATGTTTAAATAAATGCTGCCATATACAACACCAAAGACACCGTCACCTCTGAGTCAGAGACCTCTCTCAATTGGCTGGGATTTTTGCTCTTTGCTACTCCCCTTTTATACTTCGTGACATTTTTTTTTAATGTCACACATTATAAACCGAAAGAATTTTTAACGGGTGGAAAAAGCCCGTGATGGGGCACAGACTCAGTTACACCCACTTGTGACTGGGGCATTGGATAATTCTTTGGGCCTCTCAGCACTCTCTCCTGTTTGCCTTATAATTGGGGCTCTCTATTAGAAATGAGGCAGTAAAGTTGCCCTGAAGAATGGCCAAGCTTGTGTGCCAGAATCCTGGGCTGTAAGGCCGAGTTTTGTTGGATTGTTATTATAACATGGGCCGCATTAACTCACTCACCTTTAAAAAGGTTTTTTCCCCCTCTATTTGGAGGTTGCCCAAACATTTTTAAGTTGTTTCCTCATTTTTACTGATTATAGGAAAACCTCAATCATGTCCCCAAACTCACATTTGAATGATAATAAAAAATCATATTTTACTGCTACAGTGTTGGCAGGAGGTTAAAATATCACTTTGAAAAGCACTTACTCACTTATTTTTATTTTTCAGAAATCTTCAAGCAGCCTAGCTTAAACGAGACATGTGGTTAGTTTTAACTTCAATTTGTTTTATTTGAAAAAAAGAAAAAAGCTCAATTTGGGTCTTCAAGAATGCAACTTAAGTAAGTCCATAAAAATAAACACAAGGCAAGCACTATGGGATTTTTAAGATCCAGGGAAAATCCTTAAAGGCAAAACCAAAATAAAACGAAAACCCAAACCTATTACTCCCCAGTTCCCTCAAAACTCCAGACGGTGATGCGTCCAAGAGACAATCATGTAGACCTGTCCTTCTTCCTTGTGTTAGTGCACCCTCTTCTTTATAATGAGGGAGGCTCGTGCACTGAGATGAGCCAGGATCTACGCATTCTGCACAGGCAGTCGGCGTCAAGGTGTGTTAGGCTGGTACCTTGGTGTTGTGTGGCCTATCCCGAGTTGCAGAGAAATGTCTCTTCACGGAAAGTAGGGCATACATGACAGACCAAAGAAAGGATTCCATACAAGTCCAGCTTGCCAAACCAAAGAGTTAATTGGGGGGGGTCACTTAGAGACGCATGGGTGACAGCTACCCCAAGTGCATGATGACTCACAAAGTCTGCACAGCCAGAGTCACATGTCCAGTTGACCTTCCATCTCGTGTATTCAAGCACCACCCAGGATCACATCCAGCAGAGACTAGCGAGATGGACAGCCGGAATCTGAGGACCTTCTCTCTCCTTCTGTGAGAGTCTCCTAATGGCTCTATCACTGTAAACCTAGCTGCCATTGAACTGTATTTGTCATTTTGTTACCATGATTGACCCTTTACTACCATGATTGTGGGGTCAAAGCACCACTGCAGTCTCTGTCCTGTTACGATGATGGCCGCTGTGTACTCTACGAAATAGCTGTTCCAGAACCAAGTGGTCCTAAGACCTCCTAGACTCCCTGGCCTGTTATCTGTGCAAACATAGTCATACAACACACATCTCTAATACCGTGTGAGCAAGAAGAAGCAAGCATTTTAAAGCCCTTGGAAATTAGGAAGTAGTAATGAGAACTCAAGGGTAGGTTTCTTGTTTTTCTATGGCTACTCACACATCTAGAGATCAGATCCTGTAAGCCTTTCTATAAAAAATTAAATGCAGATCATCATTGGTTGGGAAACAGGATGGCCTTTTATTTTCAAGGTGGCACTCACAAAGGTTGATACCTTTCCCTCTGTAGCTGCTAAATCTCTTTATCCCTCACTTTCTCTCACATGCCAAGTGGTCATTGCCACCCCTAATAGAACCCCTCCACAGCTCCTAAACCTCTCTGTCCTTCTTCTCTTCCAAATTCCAAGTGCAGTATCCATCCGTGACTGTTTTTCCCCACAACTTTTGTCAACTTAAATCCCAGAACATTTAGAGGACTTTTGATGTGTCCTCTCTTGTCCTCCTTGCTGGACTAAAGGTTTCTGGGAAATGAATTCCTGAGTAAGACTCCCAGTTCTGAGGTTTCATACCAGAGAGGAGGCATTCTTCTGAGAATTTAGTGAAAAAGCAAAAGGCCCTCCTGGTAAATTGTGCAGGAAAATTTAGTAGGAGTAGGCAGAGCACCTTGAAGCCTGTAAGATGTGACATGAGTGCCTTGAGGCATACAGTTGTCTTACTAGTTCAACAAGACTTTCATCCCCTGTAGCCTTCTACCCTGCACTAAGACTATGCAAGGGACTTTCATCCCTCAATGCAGCAGACAATGCCTTCTGATCCCTTTACTCTTGACTCTTTGACATCTTCTCAGGTGCTCACTCAGTGCTTCTGAGTCCCATGGAGCCATTTACTTCCAAGAGTGGATGGGAGTCAGCCATCACTCAGTACTGAGAATCTCAGATCCATTTGCTACCGCAAGAAATCCGTGATACCCAGTACACAGTACCCGGGAACAGGGATCAGTTTGCTTTCATGAGAGATCAGTGATCACTTAGTATACAGGATACAGAATCCATCGCTACCACGAGGGGTCAGTGATCACTCAGTTCTCAGCATTCAGATTACTCAGTATCTCCGTGACCCTGATGCCACAGAGGCATCAAATCTGGAGATTGAAGTCTCTAGACTCCAGCTCCAGTTTGAGATATCCTACAGGTGATGGTTGCCTGGACTTTTAGAAAAGATTCCGATGCAGAGTCAAGTTCCACAAACACAGCATTGAAGCTCAGAGATGAGTGCCCTGGAGCTGTGATGGGCTCACATCCGATGATGCAAGGGTAAGTGGCATGAACTGCAGCAAAGATGGTCAGCCCCGTTGGACTTTAGGGGCCTGTGGTGGTGATGGATGATGTAATGAGCACCTTCTGCTCATTTTAATCTTGGAAACAATTGTCTGAATCATTTAAACTTCACTCCCACATGGGGCTGCAGCAATGGTACCACAGTAAATCCATGGAAAAAAAAGAAATGAGCAAGCTTGCTAATCTTCACTCTAAAATCTAGTGAACATCTCCTTGCTGCACACACTCAGACACAGACAACAACTTCCTCCTAATCTCATTGTTCGTCAAGATTCTCACTTGGTGAGTCCAATATACAGGAGTCTTGCCCATGTAAGACAGACCTCTAGCCTCATCTTTGAGCTGTAGGAATCTACACCCATGATAAGGGCATTTCCACATACTTGTCATGGTGTCAATGTACCATGTGAAGTAGAATGACAGGGATTGTTTCCTGTTAAATACACGCTGTGAAGTAGTCACTCTTCTAAGAACAGCAGGGCTTACTTTGTGTGGCATCTCCTTTCAAAATAGGAGAAACAGATTTCCTTCTGGGTCAGAATTCGGCATGTGCTATTGGTGACCGAGAATGTACCAGAGGCATTGACACTGGGTATAAGTCATGGTGTTGTTCTGTTATTTTGAACCATTTTTTCTCATGTGTGGAATGGAATCAGCTCTGTTTTCTACTGAGTTCTTAGGGCTTCCAGCTTCAGAACTCTCTGTATAGTTGGAGCTCCCAGAGGCAAACATGAGGACATTCCAGCGAGCACTGTGGTGGGGTGAATCCATCTCCACCAACACCAGTACAGAAACCAGGCTGATGCAGGACCAAAGAGTAGAGGCTGAGGGAAAGGCAGATGGAGAAATTGGGAGCGTATGTGGGACCCCAATCTACTTCGTGTGACTCGAATATTTTAAACCTAAAATAACATTCGAGAGAGGATAGTTCGTCATTCCTCTCTTCAGACTAGAAGTCTGATTTTTAAAAAATTATTCTCACTCTGGGGCTCACAAAATGTAAATTAAGGCAAGCTGTAGCAAGTGTAGGCGGAGTGGAGAGGGCACGCGGCCCGTGGAAAGTCCACATAAAACTTATAATGTTAACATGACTTCTTTCACCTCAGGTGAATTCATAAATGAAACTTTTTTCTTTTTTAAAGCTACAAATTCATTAGTATATCCCTGGGAATGACTGAGTCGATTCAAAGGCTTTTTTTTTATTTTAATAATTCTGGTAACTCTAATCTGAACCATTATTTCTAATTTCTTAATATGAATCCAGAAATATTGGTGACCTAATAAGTTTTACAGCACAGCCCACAACCTTCTTTACGGAGCTCACAGATTATGTAATACGTTATAAAGCAGGCTGAATGTTGTAAAACTCATTATTTTTTTTCTCTTAGTTAAAGTGCTTGATAGCCAAAATTTTAAGTGGAAAGCTATTAAAGTTCCAGAAACCCCCAACTTTACATGTTTTTTTTTAATGTTCTATTTTGCTCTCTGAGTGCCCTGAATTGTGTTCTGATGCTCAGGCATATTGAAAGTCATTGTCTGTCCATTGCAAGCAATGTCCCTGTAGGTTCTCTGAGCTGTCTTCCTTTCTATCTGTATTTTGTTTTCCAATTTTTTTTTGCTAAGAAATCATAAATTAAAAAGACAAAGATTTAAAAATAATAAGAGAACTAACTTCCAAGTGAAGGCGAAACCGGAGCAATTAGAGTTCATTTTTTTGACAAATTTCAGATCGGTCTAAATTAAAATCACCTTCAGACAGTGGCCGGCTCTGGGCTGCAGATCGGGCTCTTTGAAAGAACTGAGTCACTGCTGTCCTTAGCTCTTCTCTCTTGGAGCTGTCTGGGCCAGGACCCTGCTGATAGGACCATAAAGGGCTGGGTTCCGTCGATGTGGTGATGGAGATGAAAGCCAATTATCTTTGACTGGATAGATTCTCTGCCTTGCTCCTGGGAGAGTTAGGACAAATGAATAAGATTAAGTGAAGGTAAATCCAGAAGAAAGAAAGCTCCTGACTCTATTGTCAGCCTGCTCAGGAAGCAGCTGAGGCCCCTCCCTCCTCCAGGTAAAACAGGTAAGGCCTTCAGGTACTTGTCAGCTCTTTCTCTTTTCCTACCCGGGTGATTCCATTCTCTTACCCTTTGGTTTTGCAAAGACATTTGATGTCCAAGTTTACTTTTACCACGCACTCAGACTCATTCATTAGATGTGTAATTAGAGCACTCTCTCCCGGTCTTATTTTGGAGCATAGGAAATTTGTTAGGGCAGAAACAGTGTCTGAGGAAGAACTTAGAATCAATGGACATGCCTGTGCTCAGGAAGGGGCACTAAGCATGTGTTCTCATCCCTGACAGCTACAAGCACAGGAATCCCCCAGCATCAAGCTCCTGATCCCCTGATATCTGTGCTCATGTTGTGTTTTGGGAAGGACTGTACCCATATGACAGACTTGTTCTGTACTGCTCATTTCCCCATTTTCCTCATCCGTGTCCGTGTTCCTTCTGGTCATGACAGGGTTCACATAACAAAGACATGTCCCACAATCCCTCACCAACCAATGGGATTGTACAACTGAATTCTAACCAATGGATTATGAAAGCAGTCACAGGTGGAACTCAGTAGCCATCTTGCATGATGGAGGCTACTTGGGATGGAGACCAGTTCACTTGCTGAGCAAGAGACCAGAACAACCTTGAGCTAACAGTCTCCAGACTTCTGAGCTTAGAAGGAGGAATAGCCCCTGATACGTTCACACCTTAATTTAGGGTCTTCCTCTATTATATTCACTCTTGCACAGTCCTAACCTATACAGTGGCCAGTGAGTAAAAACATTACCTCCTTCCCTTCAACTTATTCATTAAAACTTAATGAGAAAAGGAGATGAAACCCGGAGCAAATTGCCTGGCACAGACCAGGACATCCTGACATTGTCAGTTAAGGAGCTTATTGGATCCTGCCAAAAATGTGTCAATTCAATAAAAAGAATCAAAATCATTCCTTGACTGACTCGGGAGGTGATCAGTCTGAACAGGCTTGTTACACACAATTTAAATAATAAGTGTCTATTAGCTTTCGCTTACAGAGCTCTGAAAAATGCTAACTCTGGGCAAACGGGTTAGGATCTCTTAGAAAAACAGAATTGAAAAGATCTGTGTGATGAATTCTTCAAAGGAGTCCCTGCCCTTGGTGAAGTCCAAGCCCCGCCTGTAATGACTTCCATGGGTACAACAAGAGGGGGATGTCATCAGACACATACCAAACACAGTCAACTTCTTTGCTACTGGAGCTAGCTAGCACTTGTGCGAGAAAGAGAGAGGACAAAGATTCACTCAACAAACTGGGAGAGTTGTCAAGCACTGGATTGTCTTCTCGCTTATGGCCAATGGGCTCTTTGCTTTCCAGGAATCTTGATCCACACTCAGCCCTGTATCTGAGAGGCGGGATGTCAAGTGTTGTCCTGCCCTTCAATCCCTCTCCTTCAGCATCTACAATGCCTACATGGGAGGCAGTGACCACGGGCTGAAATGCCAGTGACGCTGGTCCTCCATGTACACAGGGAGCAACTTCCCAGCATTCTATAATAGGATGGTCTCTGTATGCAGGAAGAGAGCTTAGAATGCTGGCCTTTTCTGGAACCTGACTTGAAGAATGTTGGCTTTCCCCAGACATGGGACTCACTCTAGAGGATGTTTTCTGTGCCTTATCGTCAGTTTGAGCTTTGGAAAAATGACCATGCTATCCAGTAAGAAGGATTGGGTAGTATTCTAACATTTTCTAATGAAGAGGTTCCTGCTCTCTGACTCCTTTGGGTAAGAATACTGGCAAACTACTTAGAAAGCCCTGTGGGCTGGACGGGGCTGTAGAAATCTACAAGAAAATCCCTGTAAGACAGAACACATTCTGCAGCTGTGAATGACGCACGTACGCTGTATCATCCACCCACATCATCGCTGCTCAAGGCTTCCATAATTATCCTGAGAACCTAAAGTCTGCAAGCTTCCTCTGTCCATCAGGACTCAGCGGCATCACTTAACGGTCATTTTTTCCTGACTTTTGATCACATAGTTTCTCACGAGGATCTTTGTCAGAATCCAGGGCTTTCATAGCAATGCATTACATATGATTTCACATAGCAGATGTAATTCGTTGACATTGCTGCATGTTTCTCCAAGGATGAAAGCACCGTAAATTATTTGTGTTTATTCTATGATTTCTGAAATGAGTGCTCCCTAACTTCAGGCAGGGACCAGTGGCACAGATCTGTGACTGTGACACAGGCTTTAGACAGAGCAGATGCATGAACTGTGAGCCCAAGAAGGGGACAGCTGGGTCACATAGACTTCTATTCACCACCAATGTTTTCCAAAGTGGTTACAGCATCTTGGGGTAACCATTGGTATTTTGTGGGCAGACTTCCAGCCAGGCTGTGTGACAAAACAATGCTCATTTGTGTAATGAGACAACACTTTGGGGTGCTTTTTCCTGAGACCTGGGAGACCCTGTTCTTCACTTGTTGGTGGCCGTACTCTTCTGAAGCTTTATTTAACCTACGGTCAGCTAAGTCCCTGACTCCTTTTGAAGTAGGCATTCTTTGTTCATCTGCTGCGGGTAAACAACTATGTGACGCCTCTGTCAAATCGTGTGGGTCTCCTCCCTTTTGTTCTGTGGCTCAGTCATGATACCCAGTGTGAAGAGGTATATGGCTTGGCCTGACTCCCCTAGGTTAAAAAAAATATGAAGGGATCAATATATTCTATTCTCTTCAAATAGAGTAGCGATTACTCTTATGAGACATGAAAAATATGTTGAGATCCATCTAAGAAAACTCTTGAAGCTGAACAATCATTCTCTTCATCCAAAGCCTCTCCTTGCCTCTGCCTTTCATAGACTCAAGTGTTCCTGACCTCTGCTTTTAGGTCTGTAATTGTGTCCTTACAATGCCCTTCCTCCTTCCCTCAGAAGCCCTGTCCTATTGATAGACTTGGAGATTGGCTTCTTTGCCTTCTTCACATGATCTAGAAGCGTCTCAGGGTATAAGGGGCAGCACATGCTATTCCTGCAAGAACGAGCGGCATCAGAATGCTCCATTTCCCTGCAGCCCCTCTTCTGCTTTGCATCTCAGATATTTATTTACCTACATAAATCATAGCAAAGGCAATATTTGTCTCTTGAGAAAGTTTTATCATAAACTCTTAAAAATGAGTGTATGGTGAGAGAGATTTAATGTTTGTTTGGGTTTTTGCAGACTCTCAGCAGGTCCAAAAATCTGAGGTTTTTTTTGTTAGAACTTCTCTGAGGTTAAAATAGAAAGCCACTTTTACAGCCATGAAAAATAGGGTTCCCTGACTACTAAGAAATGTGATTAAAATCCCCTGCAGCTTCCATAAAACACTCTATTTAGCTGTTCTTTGCATTTTGAATACCGTCATTCTTTAGTGGCATAATTTGTTTGTGGAAAATATATTTTTGCTTTACATTGTGTTTTATACATTGGTTTTTATAGACCTTTAATTGTACGAATTCTTGTACAAATTGGCCAGGGCTTCTACATGTAGGCATTTTCCCATTTTTTTTGGTAAAACCACAGTTTGAGTATAAGCAAACCCTGGAACACATATATATTTTTAAAATCATCTAGCTATGAATTTGTATAGCTGGGACCAGAGAGATGGCTGAGTAGCTAAGAGTGTCCACTGCTCTTGTTAAAACAATTTCTTGGATTTCAAGAATCCATGTTGGACAGCTCACAGCAGCCCTCACTCGAGATCCGGGGTATCGAGCTCCCTCTTCCAGCCTCCATGGTCATTGTACTCACATGCACAGACACACAGACACACAGACACATACACTTACACAGAAAAAATAAAATTTTCCTGAAATAATGTTACATATATGTCATAACGATGCTATGTCAGCACTACTGGAGATGCTTTGATCTCTGGGTAATATAGTGATATTTTATTTATGTTTTAATAAACAAAGCTTACCTGAAGATCAGAGGGCAAAGCTAAGCCACTAGAGGTCAGGCAGTAGTGGCACACACCTTTAACCCCAGCATTTGAGAGACAGAGGCAGGTGGATCTCTGTGAGTTCAAGGCCACCCTGGGCTACAGAAGATCAATGTATAAACAAATCCAGGTGGTGGTGTCCTGTACTTTAATCTCAGTACTAGGGAGTCACAGGCCCCTAAATCCCAGCACTAGAGGGAATATAAAATGGGAGGAGAGAGAGGCTGTCTGCTAAGTCTGTGGTCTCCCAGCCTTGGTAGAGGTAAGACTTCTCTAGTAGCTTGGCTGAATCCCAATATTTGTCCCTGAGCTTTTATTATTTGTTCTACAGAGTAATCCTTGATCTTTCTTGAATCTCCTGCAGGTAGGAGAAAGAATGAGCCTTCCACAGTTGCCATGTACTAAGTTCAGGATCAATGAGGCTTCTGGAAGCTTCACCAAAAGTTACATGCAAACAATATGCAAATATCACCACTCACTGTTTGATAAATGCAATGAAATGCTTATCTTTTGCCTCATACAGTTCCTCAGATTTTTAAATACTAATTTGAATTTTTGAGGATGGAAAAAGAAAATGTGTTCACTTTAATTCTGCAAGATCAGCTCGTCCTCGCAGGGCCACCATCCACAATGCTAATCACACTGTCTAGGGTCAGATTCCCTGTGTCAATGGCAAGTTTCAAGTGGCGCACTCTCTGGCCTCTTCTAAATGCTTCCTCTTCCACAGAGGAAGTGGCTGCTCCCTGGCTACAGTACAAATGTAGGTCTCTCCCGTTAGAAACCAAGTTCAAGCTCTCTTGGCCAGTGCTATCCTGTAGGGAAAAGGCCTTTTACAGCCATGGCCTGGACATGAACATGCCAAAGACTGATACCCACTTCCTTCCTGAATGCTCACAGGAAGGCTTGCTTTGTCTAGGACCGTGCCCCTCTCCCTGCTCCGTTGTTCTGATGGGAGCTCAGGTCCAGCTTAGGTGGAAAGGTGGGGGTTACACACAATGATGCCCTTCAAAGTCTCTTTGTTTGAGCCTGGCCTGAAAGGGTAGTTCTTCACTCTTGGCTCCTGGGGGCAGAACTTGGCTGTGTCCTGCACACACTTCCGGTCTTGCACACACACACACACACATACACACACACACACACACACACACACACACACA